>JAAAKG020054658.1:0-18185 GCA_010014905.2 Druon quercuslanigerum | reverse complement strand
TCTCAACATGCCCGAACCATCTTAACCGATTTCTTTCCCATGTGTCAACTAGCGTTTCGTCCGCACCACATTCCTTACGGATTATCTCGTTACTTACTTTGTCGATCAGAGTTTTCACGCATATTATGCGCAGGCATCTCATGTTGATCTCGTTAATTTTACTCTTATCTTTTTCTTGATATGTCCATGCCTCGCTGCCGTATAGTGCAGTTGGTACAAAAGTGGAATTATGTATTGCCATTTTAGCCTTATTATATATATTTTTACTTCTTATAAGGGGGGCTGAAATTATCATAAAAACGATATTTTTTAATTTTGAAAATTCTTACAAGAAAATTAATGTTTAACTTTGAATTAGAGAACCAAACTATGATTTTGTAATCTAAAAAAATTCCTTCATTCTTCGAACAGTTGAAACATGGCGCGCTGAATCGGACAGAAATACCATGGTGAGCAGTGTGCATTCCCAGCCAATAACCAAATATTTTTTCTGCTCGACGTAGACGCTTGTGGTTTTGATTTTGAAGTTATAATCTATACACAGTAGTCGCGACTGCTGTGATGGATCACCTGTGTGCCTGTATGACACACACGAATTTAAAAGTATGGCGTTGTCGCATAACTCAGACAGCTCATGTACGTGGTTTTCATGATACAGAAAATATGGGACGCCTTCAGAAGGGTCTTTAAGGTAAGGCCCTCGAATCTGTGCGGACTCTTCTACTGACTGATAAAGTAGACCAGGTAACGAATACTTCGAAAAGGCCACAGCTATTCATTGAGTTTATGCATACAGTTACGAATATCGTTACAACGGTAGAAGCATTGGGTCGACCGAGGTATCTGAAAAACCTAATGTTAATGGATAAGTTAATGATTAAGCTCCGTTCATCAAGCAAACTACAGTGGCCAACGTTTATCCAAGGTGGACGTGAGTCTTCGGACCCGAAAACTGTCAAGTCTGTCAAAGCTTTGATAGGTGCGGTAAGAGAGCCTAGCAGCCAAATGATACGTGTATACTGTGAGGCGGAACACCCAGTATCGCAATGTGAGCGATTGAAAGCTCTTAGTGTAAACGACAGATGAAAGTGGGTTACGGACAAGAAATTATGCTTCTGTTGTCTAAAGTGGATAAAATAAATGTAATTGATAAAAGCAGGAGGCACATGTTTCTAAAGGTCGTCCCTTCACGGGACGAGCTTGGGAAGATTTTTTGATACAAGCTGGAGGGATGGTTTCGACTTGATCGTTATAGGAAAGTAGGGGGAAGTGGTGGCGGTAAAGAGAACGGTAAGCCGGATCCGACGGGACCCGTGACTTGTTCAGGAGGAACCGTGGCCTGATGACCTAGTCGGCCATTCAGCCGCGTTGCTGTAAGCCGAGCGGCCTCGTTTTTCACTGGTAGGCCGCTGCTGCTGTATGATATTATATTGTATATTGTATTGTATTGTATTGTATCGTATATTGGCCCCGGATGATGACAGGAGGTACTGCCACGTTGGTGTTGTCCTTCAAGTGATGACTTTTTTTTTTGGTCAGGATGGGGAAGAAAGAGGAGAGGAGAGGAGTGAGGATCCGCTTAGTCAAACTAAGCTTCGTCGGAGGGAAGGCCCTATATCGCCGCTGCTTGGCAGAAGGATGATGATAACATCATTATCGACGTCTCTCTCCTAGCGCAAGTATTCGCGAGGAGCGGGGTGCGGGGAGCGGAAGGAGGATAAGTAGATCGGACGAGATTTAGGCGAGAACCTGGAGGGATTAGGATAACCGAACGGACTATGGCCTTCGGTGTTCCGGAGGAAACGGGAGAGGAGGTTTGTGGACAGTAATCTTCCACGGAGGAGGAGGCAAGCGCTTTCCGCAATGCCGCCAGGCGGCAAAGGAGGCGAGTTTGCTTGCCGGAACGGGAGCGTTTGGACTCAGTCTCAGGCATAGGAAGGAGAGGATACGGGAGTGAGAGAGAGAGGAAGGTGATTAGATAGAGAGAGACAGGGGGAGGGAGGTCTACGGAGCTAAGAAATAACAGATTGACCTCAGAAAGAAGATAGAGAAGGGTATGCGGAGCCACAAGGAAGACAGACCGACTCTTTGAAGAACAGAAAAGAGAAAGGTATGCGGAGCCATGAAGGCGCACCGACCTTAGAAAAGAGAGAGAGAGAGTTCGAGGTTTGCGGAACTAGTGACAGTATACTGACCTCTGAAAAAAGTAAAGCTTTCGAGGGTGCGGGGCTACAAGAACGTACCGACTTCTAAAGAAAGAATAGTTAAGAAAGAGAGAGAGGGAGTAGGAGAGGTGAGCGAGAGAGATGGTGGAAGTTTCGGCGAAGCTACGGAGAGCGTACCGCCACTTTGGAGGAAGGAGGAAGGAAAAGTTTAAAGAACGCTCTGTAATTGATTTAAATATTAATTTACTCAACGCTCAGCTTACAAAGCGTGACTCGTCAGAGGAGGTTAGGCCTGCTGACTGGTCGGAGCGAGAGTGCGTTCTTTCGAAAGTATATCAGAAAATAGTTGCTGGAGAAAAGCAGCCAACAAAACGGGAGGTATTAAAACTTGTCATTTCCGTTTTCGATACTCTAGGCCTACTCTCAATGATGACGATACGGGCTAAGATCCTCATGCAAGATATTTGGAGATCTGAACTCGGATGGGATCACCGTTACCCGAAGATTTGAGAAGCAATATCGGATTCAGCGTTTATATACTCTAGGGATCGGACAAGTAAAGGGCATTTAGCTACATATTTTCTGTAACGCTTGTCAGCAAGCCTTCGCGGCAGTGTCATACCTTCGACTGATGTACAGGAGCGGTACAAGGTACAAGCAGATACGCTTTTAGATATCAGATAAGCTTCAGTGGTTACCACTGAACACAGCCTCCGAATAAGCAAGAGAGTTCTGAAGACTGACTTTTGAAGCTAACAGGTTTGCGGAGATTCTCGAAACTACTCAAATGGATAAATGCACATGTATATCTACTAAAGACAATGTGGCTGACGAAGCCACCCAAGACACAGAGCATCTGGAAATTAATACCATTAGCAGATGATTCACGGGTCCAGAATTTCTTATGCAAAGTGAAGCACATTGGCCTCAGGATAGGTAGCAGGCGCGAGAGGCGAAAGAGAAATTCTGCCTACACTTTCTGAAAGAGGAAAAGCTTGAAGAATGGGTTGATTCGGCGTGGGCGTGGGCCAACATTTTAGTTAAGAAGTGAAAGACGTGGCGATGAGCACCCGAAGGACATATAAAGTGGTTATTCTTACCAGTAGCACTGGTATTAGCAGAAGACAGCAAGATGCTGAGGATGTTGACTACTTGAGCTGTCATCTACACTGGACGACGATGGCCTGATTCGCATAAATGGTCGCATCGGGTGAATGAAATGAGTCTGGCAGCGAGGCAACCCATCATTTTAAATAGAAAGCATTCAGTTGTACGACTCCTCGTCCACAACCTACACGTCAGCGTGGGACATCAAGATAGGTACAGAGTCCTAAATGACCTACGCCAGCAGTACTAGCTCATCAAAGCGAGAGAGTTCGCCAATACTGGTGTCGATTCTTTTAGTCTTTTCCAGTGTATTATTGGTCAGAGAAAGGAGAACCGCTACGGCGTTCTATTCATGTTTCTGGCAATTCGAGCAGTTCACCTGGAAATCGCAAATTCTCTGTCCACATGTGCAGTGATTATGGCATTACGAAGCATGACAGCACGAAGAAGGAAGCCAAAAAAATCCTGTTTGACAACGGAACTAAGTTTTTGCTCGGCAATTCAGGACGAACTTCAGCAGAAGGCAGCTGCAGCAATGAGAGAGTGGGAGATCATTCCACCAGGGAGTCCTCATATAGTTGGTGCCTGGTAATGGCTCGTTCGATCAGTGAAAATCGCTCTGGAACGTACCATGAAAGAGCAAGCACCAAAGAAGGAGGTTCTTTTAACTACTTGCACTGAAGCAGAATAATCAGTTAACTGTCGGCCACACCTACAAAGGAGACTGTTATATGCAAAGACAGTGGCGCATGAGCCAATATTTCGCTGACCAGTTCTTGCAAGGCTGGGTAAAAGAATACTTACCTGACCTCAATCGACGAACCAAATGGAATCAAGGTCAACGTGACCTAAAGGTTGGCGACCTCGTAATCATTGTAGATCACATATCACCTAGGAACCAGTGGACGAGAAGACCATTTCAAGAGGTATTTCCGGGAAAAGACGAGTCGAGTGGCAGAGGTCGCGACCGTGACCGGAACATATCGCCGACCAGCGACGAAGTTGCGTGTCCTTGACGAGTAATAGTGCTTCACATGTGCTCTTCTCAAACAAGGCGCAGTGTTTCTTTGCCCTTCCTTCCCTATCCCTTCACCCCTATACCCTGGGCAGAGAGAGACTAGGAGCAGGACTTCCTCGTTGGTCTCCGCTGATAACGTTTACAGGTCCACTCGTGTACCTGTAAACGGAAAATCTGCTCCTCTGGTGAGGCACCTTGGTCTTCTTGGCTCGGACTGATTACACATCGGAACCTTTATCACGTTCCTTTGTGAAATATGAAAGTATTTGCCAAGAGACATTTTGCAGTTTTTTTAATGGCAAATACAATACTGAAGAGTATAGTACGTATTTCGTATATTAGCTTGAGGTGCTGGCTTCGAGAACGGTCATCGTTATACGATAACCCAATTGTCACCTTTAGTACAGAAGGAGAAATGTTACGGACGTTAAGTTTATATTTTATTCGAAAGTTTTAAAGTTTTTAAAGTGTAACTCTATCTGGCCGAGCAAGGACTCACGATAGGTGATGTGTTCTAAAAGTAGGAAAAGTCCCCGAATATGATACAGGGATGGGAAAGGGCTTGGGGTCGCCTCGGTAGAGGCGGGGGGCAGTCAGTGCAGTTATTGACCTACAGCAAGAAACACGCGCTGCCGAATCGCATAGAGTATCTAATCATGCGAGTCTCAATTGACAAAGAACAATGTGAAAAATTGAAATTTCGTAAAAAGTAGCATGAAATTTAAAGATAACGGGGGTACGTTTGGTAATATTGAAAAACGTCCGCACACACGTTTTTTGATTTTATTTTAGCTTTTATTTCCCCCAGACAATGTGATCTATAATATTACATTTAAAAATGTAACATTTTATTAATTTTATGTTAAAATTGACCATATAAATGCATTGGCACGATTTCAGGGACACGTTTGATCGAGTTTTACAAGGGAGTGACACGCCATGCATATGTGTTGAGTCAGTCTTGTGAAGGAACGCAGAAGGTGAAACACTGGCGCCACTAGCGCGGCGCCCTACATTCGAATGACAGCTAATAAAAAACATGAGAGATTTAGTATTTTCCGCAGTTTTTGTACTATTTTGGACGTTTGTGGATATTTTAAGTACTTTGATATTGCGTTAAGCCAAGATTAACTATTTCTAGAATTAAAATATATCGAGGGTTAGAAAATGGACCTTAATAACACTGGAAATGTCTTTTTAGGTTTTTAATTTTTAAGCAGAGTAAAATGGTATAATACAAAGATTACGTTTTGAATATTTAAAACAAATAAACTAAAAGTTCTAAAATATTAATATAAAAAATATTTTTTTTATTTTTAATGACATAAATGATCCTAATGTTTTATTACATTATAATTAAAATATACAAGAAATTTTAAAATCATAATTTTTAATATTCAGTATATTGTATTCATCGTCAAGATGCTAAAAAGATTATCAGCATTGAAGCTGTTAACTTTACTGCACATTTAGACATTTATATATTTGTATGGAGATATAAATAAAATATGGACTAACGACATCGATGTGAGATCCAAACTGTCGATCAGGGTATGACTAAATCCGCTCAAAGGGTGTAAAAAAGTGTTATCGTTATACTTACTGCCATGACCTTTCCATCAGAGGCTAAGACTTTATTTTTCCAAATTATCTGATTCCTTAAAAAGTAACCTTCGCACTCTCCATGGCCAGGTGTAACAATAAAATCCCTTTTGTGACGCTTAACTGCTTGTTAACGACGTTCAACTTCTTATCTTGCATTGGGGAAAAATACTTGTTTTACTCCCTTTGAGCGGATTAATTCGTACCCTGATCGACAGTTCGGAGTTATAAGTCTATGCCCCTCCATTTTTATAACACATTTATCCGTAAGTGAATAACTTTAAGGTAATATAAGATAAAGTTATGACATGCCACGAATTTTTATATGCAAAATAATAACAGACAACGGGCAGACCGGGCGTCGCAGAAGTGGCGCCAATGTTTCACGACTCGCCGCTCTTCACAAAACTGACACGCGCGTCTAATGCAAGAGCGAACATCGTGTCACCCCCCTGGTTAAACATAGGGTTTAGGATTCTTGAAAAATTGAACTCATGCTCCAGGTTAACGCATCCCTCTATTTTAAACAATTATTAATTCCCAAAAAATTTAAAGCTCTGCAAAATTATCGTAACAAGTTTTTGAATTTTTTCGAAAAGTCGAAAATTCATGTTTTGATCGTACAAAAAATGATGAAAAATAATAAATTCAATTATGTGTTTAAACTGCGCAAGATACGAAAAAGAAAATTAATCAACTAAAATTGTGCACCCCACGAAAATGTACAAATTTATTTTAATCACTGTTGTATCTGACTAGGTCTTTCTGATTCACCCGTCAAAAAGAACATTAAAAATAACGCAATAAAATTTTGGACTTGGAAACTCGATTAATTTATCCTTATGACTTTATTTCGATAAAAAAAGTTGCTGTTTGTGAGCCATACAAGGTTATCGCAACGACTTTATGAATTTTTTCGAAGCATCGACAATGCAACATTGGTCACACAAAAAATAATTAAAAATTAAAAATTCTACTTTGCGGTAAAACTGCCAAAGATACAAAAAGGAAAACGAATCAGGTGCAATTGTGCACCATGAAAACATATGCAAGGTAAAATTTTTTCATAAAAAAAGAGCTACAAATATATCATTGATAATATTTTGATAGAATGCGCAGTTTTTGTTTCAATCGTAAAAAACTTCCTAAATAAAAACAGTGACATTTTTGGAGAAACGACTCAAAGTATGAAAAACATAATTGTACAAAAGTTGCTCTTGCAAAAAGCGTGAAAACTCATACAAACTTCTTATCAATAATTTTCAGATAGGGCGCGTAAGTTTTGGTTTCTTTGTAAAAACTAACATTTTAAAGAAAAATATTGAAAAATGGCACGAGGACTGTAATAAAAATTTTACAAATGTGAATAAAGCGTTTTTGCATTGAAAAGATGATGTGAAAATTATATAAAATAAAAAACATTACAGTGCCTTGCTATATTATTCGATCCAAGCTAAAAAATTACAATTTTTTTCTGGTGTTTTTAAACTCCTAGTTTGATAGATTTTTCAGATTCGCCAGACGATTTAGCACGTTTTTAGGTCGCCAAATGACACCGTTCTCGACTATACGGGAAAATCTCAAGATATGAATCCCATCTAGAACGTTTTGAAGTTCATGACACAGAAGTCAGTAAGCACGAACCTACTTTCTGACTTTTGTTTCAGGAAGCTCCAAACATTCAAGATGGGATTCATATCTTGAGATTTTCCCGTTCATTCGAGAACGGTGACTTTTTTCGATCTGAAAACGTGCTAAATCGTCTGGGGAATCTGGAAAATCTATCGAACTAGGAGTTTAAAAACACTAAAATGCTCCAAGTACCTAAAATAAATGACAAAAATAATGTGAAAATTGTAGTTTTTTAGCTTAGATCTAATAATATGGTAAGACACTGTAATTATAATATTTTTGCCCGTTTATATCTGGATAAAGTATTTACCACTCACATCTTTAACCTCATTTTTAAAAAATTGAATATGAACATCTTCATCTTATCTCCATGTTCATTATTGGAAATGCAAGTGCACAAAATGAAAATGATAATCTATATCGAGTGAAGTCATTTACTATCTGCTTAAGTAAGATTTTTTCACAAGATTAACTAGAAAACTGATAATTAATTTAGTAAGGCTTATTTTTTGAAGTTAAGCAGTTATTCAGATTAAGGTAGTAGATGTCAAGTTTTCGGTTAAGGGTACACTTTTGAATATAGTTCAATCTTTCCATTATTACTGCAAATATTAACCCAATTTCATTAATCGTTTTTTTTTTAATTTCTTTAAATTATGTCAATAAAGTAATTCTGCTAATTAAAATTGAATCAAGGCATACCTTCCTGATTTCAGTATTTGTAACTGGTCTGCATCTCATAACAATGAAAGAGTCATTATTTAAGAGTAATTAAATGCGCTCCAGGGAGTCTGCCTCGTGAGTTTTACGAGGCTCCATGGAGAGGGCTGCGAGAATCTATACACGGGTGCACTAAGTGTCACTGCAATTTTTCCCTATTGTTCTCTCCAATTTGATTATCAAACAAAGTATAAACATTTAATCAAAAAACTTGCTTCATCCAAGACGAGAGAGAATATTTAGATGACGTATGCAAGAAATCAGACCAAAATAATCAAAATTGCGGACAGAACGTTACATTTCATCTCATAACTCTAATAAATCCCCTTAATGCGCTTCAAACGGCTGTAAAATTCACTACCCACAAACTATTTCTAAACGTTTGAGTCGTTGAACGCCATATATTAACCACATAATCCAAACGCAATCATACCAGTCGGTTAAGCTAGTTTTTTCCCCCGAAAATGTTCTTTTTTTTGTTTTTTGTAATTGAAAGTGGAGAGCATTTTCTCGCTTGAAATTGGCGCGCGTTGTACAGTACACGGTGGTATACGAGGGTCATGGGGCAAGAGCGGCCAGAGTGGGTCTCGATTGTCTTGCCAAGTTACTCACGATTCATTATCAATTGGCGATTTACCATAAGAAACGTATAAAAAACAAAAAAGTATTGAACTTTGAAACGTAAAGGTAACAAAATTTGTAATTTAACATTTTCAAGATTTTTATGATGTTGAATTTGTAACATTTATAGTTTAAAGTTGCACAAGTGTTCGGCGTCAAGGAAATCAAGGTTATAAAGGTGGTATCAAAATATTTATTTATTTTATATACTTAAGAATTTTATGTACGCATTTAAGCAATGTCAGTTAGGTACCATGCAGTTAGAGATCACAATAAAAAAAATTAAATTAAATAATCGACATAATAATTCTAGGTATTTTTCAAATTGCTTCTTAGAGGTTAACTCATATCTCCGAAGTAATCCTAATAGAGCCTCAAGTTTAAATATCGAACTTACTTTATTTATTTCCATGAAATACGCAAGACTTGCAAGGAAATATGCGCGGGAAGCACATGTTAGAATCAGCTGGTGTTCGCCGACAAGCCCAAATCGTACCAACCAACCGTTAAACGCCCTTCCCACATGGCCATCAGTAGACGATCGAGCATTTCTTCGAGACAAATGCATATTCTTCTTAATGGCATGCATTATATAGCAGCGCAGGTTTCCGAACAATAACGGCCACATCAACGGTTCCGGACACCTGACGCTCAACGACTGACTTCTTAGGGGCCGACTCATCACCCTTCATCACAATTATGTCGCATTTTTATGATCCGGTGATAAGTCTAGAAGTAATCGTTACCGGAAAAATGTTAGCATTCTTCGCTCTAACGAGTCACTCTAACTATGCCTAACTACTATGCAATGTTTTTAAGAATTAACTCCACGCAAATTACATTTATTACATTATATTTAACAAAACTGAAAATCGGTAAGGCTTTTAAAAAAGTAAAGCTAATGCATTAAATATTTTGGGTAACGCTAATTGAAAGTAACCGACATTATATTACTTTACTTTATTATTTTTCGATGGCATTTTGTACAACATTAAAATATTATATGTTACGATAACTATAATCAGAAGACTTAATTTCTTTATAGTATTGCATATATATATATATATATATATATATAAATTAAAAATGCACGGAGCAGCGTAAGAATAATGTAAAAATGGAAAATCGAAATCACTATTTATATATTAGACTAAGGTCGACTCTCGAGCTAACATGTTCCTGAATTGAGGTCAAGAAAGTCGGATTAAAAAATTTATCTAGATTCATAGAAATAGTTTTGGAAGTTGACAAACTGAAAGTAAAACTAACTTTAAATTAAAGCAGTTGCAGCTGCAGATTGCAATAAAAAAATCACTTTTCAGT
Source organism: Druon quercuslanigerum (assembly GCA_010014905.2). NCBI lineage: Eukaryota > Metazoa > Arthropoda > Insecta > Hymenoptera > Cynipidae > Druon > Druon quercuslanigerum. Next base: position 7,997 of record JAAAKG020054658.1, on the reverse strand, counting down.
AGAACTAGAAATTAACACATGGTCCCGAGATATTAAGTTACTGAATACGGATAAAATTAGATGTTAAAAATAGTCTGTACAAAGACAATCGACCAAGAATGTTCCGCATAAAAATTCCTAAGTTTTCTTTTACTTTTTTTTGAAACCCAACTAAGGTTGACACGAAACGTGAAATCGAGTTGAAAATTTGGGAAATGAAATAAGAAGCACTAAGAAGAAACGTTTTTGTGATCCTAAATTTTTACATTTATAAAAAACAATTATTTAACACTTTTTTCTTGTTTTTTTTTATAATTATAACAATTTTGAACCTGAAAAACGTTTCTCAGTGCTTCTTATTTAATTTTCCAATTTATCAACTCGATATCACGTTCTGTTTGAGAATGTTGAAAAAATTATTACTAAGTTAAAAATCTTGCAATAGCCTAAATGGTTCCTTTTAAGACAAAAATAATTCTTAATATATATCTGAAAACAATAATTTTATTTGCACAACCTCTTAGTATAATTTATGAGTTATTTATAAATTATATAGATCATAAACATAAATTCGAAATTAATATTATGTTCTAAGCTAAAACAGAAGAAATTGTGTTAGAAGAAAGCAATGCTGGCGGGAATCGAACATGGGTCAACGGAGCAACAAAACGGAAACTTTTTCCTGTGGCAACAAAAACTACGAGATTAAGGGCATGTGACACAGTCAAATACCCACATTGCCGAACTGACTTCAACAGTTCACTGAATTTTTGTTGAACCTAAGAACTTTGTTTGTAAATAAAATATCGAGCTGCAACTTTGGAAAATGTATTAGAGCACAATAAAGTACGCTAGGGTACTTAATTTGAGCAGAAACTTCACTAAAAGTTATTTCCAAACAAATTAAAACTGGGAGCCTTTTTCATATCTTTTTTCTGAACCTTGACATTTTTTGAACGTTCGAACTTTTTGTATACGCAAAAGATCTGCCTTAAACTTTGAGAAATGCCAGAGCCGACAGGAAACTACGTTAAGCTACGTAATTTAAATATATAAGATGTAAAAATATTATTTCAACTAAATCTCATTCGCCGCACAACAAAGGACGCCGGTCTGTAGGACGAGCCAGCTGTTAGAGCATCGTTTAGTGGCTGCCAGAGTCCGCATTTTCATCGGCTGATGCCGATGGAATTGATAGCCGAGTCCTTTCTTGTGTGTCAGATGAGATTTAGTTGAAATATTCTTTTTACTGTTTTTATTTTTCAAACACATACTTTAACGTAGTTTCCTTTTGGCTCTTGCATTTCGTAAAGTTTGAGGCCGTCATTTATGAGAAGTTTATGCGAAGTTTCTACCCAAATGATTAATGATTACCCTTAACTTACTTTATTGTACTCTAATACAAATATTAAAAAAGTTATAAAAATCAGTTTAAAAAATTATTAAAACAATTATAAAAAAGTGCTTAGGTTAAAAAAATTCAGTAAACTGATAAAGGAGGTCGCCAATATAGATATTTGACTATCACATGCCATTAAATAATTTGATCAAGCTCATGGACCTCGGCGTGTATAATGTCATTCAACTGTGAATTTTTCATTTTGAATTGGAATTTTCACAAAGTACTATATTCAGGTATTTTCCTCCCATTTCATGATCAGTTTGCATAGCTATTTTAAAACTTATTTTATTTTAACTTCTAGTTATTGCAATTACGGTCTTATTATTTATTTTTGTGAATATTTCTTTTTACAAATTCAATTATTATATAAAAAATATTGGACTTCCCTATACTAAATTGCCCTTTTTAAGTTTGGAGTATATTTATAAAAAATATGGAAAAAGTATATCTTCGTATCGCTGTGACAAACAATATGTACTAATTTTTTGACTATATCCTAGCAATGAATTGCAAAAGACAAACTCAACTTTTTTTGCTTACTATGATTATTGGTTATTCATAAGCGCTTACATAGTCACTGAAGCTGCCTTTCCTACTTAAGTGCAAATTTCGGTAGTGTACTGAAGTTTACCACCTGCACAGTACTAGTCCAGTAGGTACAGCACACCAGTATAGACAACAGGCAGTTTGTACAGTACTGGCTGAAGGCTGGCTATATGACCAGGGAAGTACTATGCCAGTCCCGGGTAAAAATCATAAGTATGGGAGTGATCAATCATAAACTTTTTGAAGTATAACAAATGAATTACGTATAGACTTTTTGAAGCATACCAAATGCATTAACACAGAAAAAACTAGGGTTTCTAATAGAACCAATGTTTGGTTCTAAAGGAGCTGCAACAAAGAGAAACCTATCTTGCTGAAAGGGAACCCAAAATGGTAAATGGTTTCATATTGAACCCAAATTATGGATTCAAATGGCTCCAATAGAGCCGTTTCTCATCACTTCTGCCTTGACTCACTTCGAACATTTTACAAGCTAATAATGTACATCTTATTTCGTAATTCGGATTAAATTATATTGCACTGGAAAAATTGTAATGAAGAAACTAAAATGATCGATATTAGTCATTCTTTAAAGGAAGAAGGTGCACATGAAACATGACAGCTTTTGAAGTTATGTTGGAAATCCGACGTTTTCAACTAAGCATGTACCAAAAAAGTGCAGCAGTATTTAAAATGATATAATATATACTTGAAATATTATGTTAATATTACATTTTTCAGAAAGATAGATATTTCTGCCCTTCAATTTAATTTTGTTTGAAAAAGAATAAACAATGTTTGCTAATATTTATCTGTATGATCATTCATAGTATTTAATGATTTAAAATCGGCTCGAGCTTTTCGCTCATGCAGGGTTGAAGATGTAAATAGCTATCTATCGGATATCAGAGAACTAAAAAGGAATCCCCAAAAAGAGTTCTATTGGAGGATCAGTTCTAAATCATACCAACTTTTACTTGAGCCGCAAATAAATTTCTTTAATGAAGTTATATGCATACTCAATATATTAAGTGTGCAGTAAATTTCTTTTACGTGTATGAATTTCATAGTTTATGTATAGTAAAATCCATACAGAGAATTCTCACTTGTGACCTATAGCTTGCATGTGCTGCCGGAGTTTTTAAAAATTGTTTTTGTTTTGTTGAAATGCAGAGTTCATATTTGGCAAAATTGTCGGAAGACGTTTAAACCCTATACACAGAGAGACTTTTGATGGCAATATTTGTTTTATTCTATATTTATAATTAAAATAAAATGTAAGAATTTAGGAATAGTCGGGGTACTGCTATAAAGATTCCTACTATACTAAGAGATGATGGGATTTCTTGATGTATTATTATAAACTTGAGCGGGCAAAAATTAGTATTCACGTTTAGAAAAAGTCTTACTTACTGTTTGAAAATTGTGAGTGTGAAAAGGTGATAATGGTCAACAACCAGTTTTGTAAAAAATATCGTCAAAACTAAGTACAGTGGGTCCTCGTTCGTGTCGGATTCGTTCGCGCCGCTGTCGGCTTCGTGTCGTCGTCACGTTACCCCTAAAAACCTCGCTCGGGACACGGAAATTACATCGAAAAATTGCGCGCGCATCACAATCTGGTGCTGTTTCTAGTGGCGTCTGTCAAATACATATAATCATCATTAGGTATATTATATTACATATTACCATCAGTTATCTATATATTGATAATATATTTTGATAAAATATTTGATAATTTGGTGACAATAGATTTCACACGGTAAGTTTTAAATATGATTACAAAGTATCTGTAGTGTATAGTTTTGATTAATTGCGAAAAATCAACTATATCGTCAACGATCATTTTTAATGTAAAAGGATTTTTTTGTCAGCTGAATAGTATTCATAAGTTCATTTTAATTAATAGTATATTTTCAGTGACGTATTTTGATTATATACTTTCGCTGATGTATATAAATCGATCTGATAACCTTGCAGAGTCCTTATAAAGAGAGCTCATGTCAAATTTCACGTCATGTCGAGTAGGTTTACCCTTTTTACCAATTTTTTCTACTTTTTATAACATAATATGTATCTTTCCGAAGAAACACACCTGCATTTTAGTATATAACACATAAGACTTTGTTTACAAAAATTTTCTCTAATAAAAACTTTCTGCTTATGTACGTATCATAAAGCATTTTACTGCTTTATAAGCCCTTATTTTTATTTAAAAGTAACCTTTTCCTTTACTTCATCATGAATATTTGAAAATAAAAAATAAGTTCTAACTAATTTTTTTGAAGTAGATTCATTTGCAGCAAAAGACTTTCGAAGGCAAATTTACGAATAAGATTACGGGTGTGTTTTATTTTATTACCGAAAAAGCGACCCCCCTCCCCCGTTATACATCATGCTACCTAAGTACGCCCCTGAAATTACCGGAAGCGACGTTTGCGACGCAAACGAGTTTCCCGGTCCCAATCTGCGACACGAACGAGGTCCCACTGTATTTTAAGTAACATAAGTTGTAAGAAAGGTCCGAAATTTTAATATTTTTAAATAAGAATACGTATTCAAATGAGAGACGCCCAAGTAATATTTGCAACCGGGATTGACGAGAATTCTAAAGGACTATACTAAAAACGCCCGAAGGTTTTCCAGAAATTCCTTCTATATCCGAGCTCACGATGATCACACTATCTGACGGACTATACTTGGCTCAAGAGTTGAGATTCCCCGTTAAATGTCTTTAATTTGGAATTTTTTTATTCAAACCCTCAATAATGTATACATATAAAATAGAAGCTCTTAACACCTTTTAATTAAGTGCAATTAGACTGCGAACCTTAAACCTTCATACTTTGATAAATTGAATAGTTCAAAGATTTCTGGTTTAAAAAATGAATCCGCGCTATCGTCTTAAATTATCTAAATTATACAACTAATCCTTCATTTTAACTCGCATGAATAAAAATGTAAGATTCACATAGCCTTACTGATGAGTCTAGTATGCCAGTCAAGTACAAAAAATAAAAAATATAATTTGTAATTTTAATTAAAAGTAAATCAATATATTTAAATTAATTGAAGAACACAAAACAAATAAATACGACCAACCGTAATACCAATTCAAAAATCGTCTTTACACAGAAAAAAAAGTCTTGATTCGAAACCAAGAGTAGGCTTCTTTCAAGGTGTAACATAAAGAAAACCAGCTCCGCTAAAAGCTAGCATAGCTTGAAATCTTTAAAACAAACTACTTATATAACTACAAGTTATACCTAATGTAGTCTTGGAAGTAGTTGGTAGCGATATTATGGGATAACATCAAGTCACTGCATGGTTTAGAAACTAGTTGTTAGCTAGGCGATAGGCTAGCAACAACTCGCTGTATAATCTTAAAAGTATTCTCTGAGCTAGACTGTGGGCTTACATCAAGCCACTTTATAAATTTAAAAGAGGTGTTAAATATAAACTAAAAAAACCTGCATTATAAATCAAATTATGCCTAGAAAACAATTTCTTTCAAATAAAAGAAACTTTTTTTAATTCAAAGGAATATCTTCTTTGATTGCGTATGTTAAAGAAATGCTTCTTTGATTCAAAGAAACTGTTTTGTGGGTGATTGATTTATCCTTATTATAGACCAAGGAACTACGCAATAGCACTCATAGATTCCTAATGACCGCGACAGGGTCTTCCGTAAGTCCGGGAGTCACCTGATATCTCAGTGACCATTCCTTCGATTTGTATCGACGAATAAAAATTTTGGAACAATTAACTATCAAACAATTAATAAAATAGATAGGTGCGACGACTACACGACGCTTCTAGATCGGCTCGCTCTATTCAGTTGTGACATTGCAATTCTTTGAAGTTAGCTAGAGCCCAAACCTTGCTGCCTCAAGTCGAAGACCAAGTGGGGCTTGCTTCTAAAACCAAAGACTAAGGGTTAGCCAGAATTGGGTGTTTTTTTTTAAATTGAAGGCCCGCAATGGTTCTTTTTAAGACATAATTATCGTAAAATTTTATATATCAGCTTAAATTAAGACAAAAATAAAAACAAGGCCATCATAGAAGTAAGACTTTTTTCTGTGTGCTTTTATAATAGTTGGGCCAATTAAAAAAAAGATATATTTCAAAAAAGCAGCAAAGATATCATCCAACTATATCAAAAAATGAATGCCTCTTCCAATTACAAAAATGGTATCTGTTACAACTCAATAAAAAGTTTACAAACATGAAACGTGCTGACAATTTAACAAAAATTAAAATTTTCTTATTTCAAGCTTCATAAAAATTTTAAAAAGGCAATACTTCCCTTTCCATTCTTCCACTCAATAAAAATTAATCATTTTAAATTGTTACCTAATAATTGCTCATTCAGACATTTTCGTTATTTAAAATTTTCGAACTGAATGGGACGCAAATTTAATATTTTAGACTGAAACAATATTTGGATAGAATTTTGAATAAAATAAAAGCGTTTAATTATGAATATATTAGTTTTAATTTATTTTCACATTCAAATTAGGTTATAAAGTTTAAATCAGACATTTACATTTGCTTAATTATTAAGGCTTTCATATTTAAAAAGTTGAATTTTCAACTTAAATATCGGTAAATTGTTTAATTTTGAATCGATTCAGAATCGTATTGGAAAATAATTATTGTACCATTTTTAGCACACGAACTACAGTTTAGTTAAAAAAATAATTCTTTTATATTGACAGTTAATCAACCTCAAATCTTCTTTTTCAATTAAAAATGTTATATGCGTTTAATTTTTAATTCCTAAAGTCTTAAAATGTAAAATTTTAAATCCTTTAAATTACAAATCTACGTTTAAAAATCAAGAGATATAATGAAAAAATTGTAGAGTAAACGTTTTTTGCATTAAGCGTTCTAAACTGAATGATGTAGTAATTGAAAAAGTTAACAACTGAACTTAACATTTAAAAGAAAATTGAATTCGACTTATTTTTTAATGAATTATATCATGTGATATGGTATTTGTGATATTACAAACGATCTGTTAGATGTATCTTCTAAACAGGACTCCGCAGCAAATGTACGTGAAATGGCTTTTGGTCGATTTTGATTAAACTTCGTAAAATTGTAGTTCTCAATATCTCGATGAAAAGTGTTATGGGGCACAAAGTCCGAAAATGGACATTTTACGAGTTAGAGAGGGTGAAACATCCAACCCTTCTAAGAAACATTACCAAATATCTTGAAAACTGCAGCTCTGCGAAAAAAATGTTCCCTATGAAAGTTATTGGGCTCTAACGGAGAAATGCAAAGAAAGTCAGGGCCTTAAAACATAGGTCGTTTTTTTAAGGCTATTCAATGTAAACTTGTCATTTATCACTAATATTCAGCCAATAAAGACAAGATATGAAGAGGAAATCAATACAGACCCCATTAAGGCAAGAAATGAGAATGGCTTAGTCAATAGCCAGCCAATGAAGGAAAATCATGAGAAGTATGCTTTCAATATCTAGCCAATTAAGGCAAGAAAAAGTGAAATTTAGCCATTATCTAGTCAATGAAGGCAAGACATGCGCGAGACTTAATCAGTATCCAGCCAATGAAGGCAAGATATGACCAGGATGTTATCAATATCTTGCAAATGAATGCAAGGTACATATGCGAAAGACTTAGTCAATATCCAGTAAAATAAATGCTAGACTTGAACAAAATGTTGTCAATATTTAACCAATGAAAATAAGAAAAGTGCGAGATTTATTCATTATCTAGCCAATGAAGGCAAGTCATAAATGCGATTTAGTCATTATCTATCCAAGGAAGGGAAGACATGAGCGAGACCTGGTCAATATCCGGTCAGTGAAGGAAAGATATGACCAGGATGTTGTCAATATCTAGCCAAGAAGGCATGACATGAGCTTGATTTAGGCAATATTCGGCCAATGAAGGTAAGACATGATCGAGATTTAGTCACTATCTAGCCAATGAAGACAAGATATGAGCAAGACTGAATCAATGTCAGACCAATAAAGGTAAGTTATGGCCAGGATGTTATCAAATACTAGCCAATGAAGGCAAGACATGAGCGAGATTTAGTCAT
>JAAAKG020054647.1:0-18185 GCA_010014905.2 Druon quercuslanigerum | reverse complement strand
GAGAAGAATGGATGAAGGAGTTGGAGGGTGCTAGGGGAGCGAGTGAGGGTGAATGAATGAATGCATGTGAAAAAATGATAAATAGGAGGACAAAAAAAAGTGGAAGTGGAAGAATAAGGAAACGGAAGTCGTCTAGATTAGAAGCGTAAAGATTGTAAGTAATAGATATGTAATAGTATAAGTAGACTAAGTTGCGTTTGCGTTCTCATTATCTCTGTCTCTCTCGCTTGCACGTGCACTCTCGCTTTCGTCCGCTCGCTCGAGTTAAGCTAAGAAACTAGATAGATATAAGACATTATGTAAATAGTTGTAAATATTGTAAATATTAAAGTAGAAATTTTCTTTTGTTGTTTATTATGTAAGTGGTAAGAAAAGGAAGTCATTTAAACCCTTAGGGGACACATTATGAATAAAGAACATTGTTTCAAGAAGATAGAAATTTAAAACTCAATCAAAAAAAGAAATGTGTATTAGGCAATTTAATTTTTTTTAATTATATAAATTTTTAATTTTGATGATGAATGCCAAATTTTCAATTTTTTCTATGATAAGTTTAATTTGTGCGATGGCATAATTCCGAAAAGAAAATTGAATGTGCTTATCAGTAATCTAATTAGTTTAAATTTTACGAAAAAAATTAGAATGGTACAATTCTGAAAAGTATAATATTCAATATACTAATTGTTAAATTCTAAAGTATTAAATTTAGTTAAATTAATACAAATTTTTAAGTGTTTCAATAAAAAAATAGTTTTAATAACGCAATATTTCGCGACACAGTTTATTTTTATTTTTAGATGATCAGATTTGATTGGCTTTCAAATTTATTTTTTATTTTTTATACTTATGATTTAAAGTAACTTTTAATTTTAGAATTTTAGGACTTTCATAGATTTAAACTATTTTTTTAACAATGATGCATTTTTTTCGACATATAAACATGTGGGAAATTCACTGAACACTCCAAGAATGCAAAACAACGATTTTGAAAAAGATACATTTCTTTTTAACAAAAAAATTAAATTTTTAATGAACTTAAACGCGAATGTTTAACTAAAATTATGAATCTTGAAATAAAAATTATTTTTGAACAAACAGTGGAATTTTTAACCGAAAGAATTAATAATTTTGTACTAAAAGATAAAATTTCTTTTGGAAAAGTATAATATAATATATTTTTTACCAAAAAGTTTAAATTTTCAACTGAATTGAGGAATCTTCAGTTGAATTCTTAATTTTTTAAATTCATAATTATGAACGAAAATTCATTTCTCCAATTGCAATTTTCACATTTTTGATTCAATTTTTTATAGTTCATTCTTTTACTTTAAATATTATCTTTAGATTTTTAAACATTATGGAAATAATTTTTTTTTAATTTATGGGAAAAATTTTAAGTATTTTAAAAGTTTTTTAGAATTTTTGTAAAAATGTTTTAAAGCGTCATGTTTTTGAAGGTGATACCACCTTTTTTCATGTAATTCATATACTTTTAAATAAAGAAAATACGAAGTAGGGGCTAACTAATTATTTTGCTTACAAAAAGTATTTCTTATTTATTGATAAATATGCTTGAAATATTATAAATTAAAAAATTGAAAATATTATCATAAATCATTGAATTAAAATGATTTTTTTCACAGGGATGATTTTTGTAATTTTTTCCTGCATTTAACCAAATTAATTAATTTTAAACTAAATAGTCGAATTTTAAAACCAAAAGAGGAACATTCTACTAAAAAAAGATATTTTTTTAATAAAATTGTGAATAATAAACCAATATTATATCTTAATTTGAAATACTAATTTTTAACCAAAAGCAAGAATTTATAACCAAAAAGATTAGTTCTATACTGGAAAAGATAAATTTTATGCACGATATATAAATTTTCAACCAAATTTAGAATTTTTGAATGAATTTTTAAATTAATAGCTACATTTTCAGGCAAATAAATTAATTTTTAAGACAAACTACCGAAATTTTTAATGAAATAGTTGAATTTTGAAAATGAACAAGATAAATTTTAAACCATACATAGAATAGTTAAATTCTTAATTCAAAAAATTAATTAGTGACAAATAAAATGTCAACCAAATAATAAAAATTTTAAAGAAGAAAAGAAGCTTTTCGAGTAAACTCATGAATCATGAATAACAAAATAAATAAAGTAGTTGAATTTTAAATCAAAATATACAATTTGCAACAAAATAAGTGAATTTTCAACAAAAGCAGAAAATATTCTCAGCCAAAAATATAATAGTTAATTTTTAATATGAACAAACTTTTTTCAAGCAAAAAAGTGAAGTAATGAATTTCAAACGGAAAAAATTAATTTTTAACAAATTAGTATAACTTTGAACCAATAAAACATGAATTCACAACGAAAAATTTAAAAGTGTATATTCTAACCAACAAATGTTTTAATATTCAATAAAAAATAATTAAATGTAAACAAAAAGAGCGAATTATAAATTAAATACTTAATTTTTAGGTTCGAAAATCACTTAAAAATAATAATAATTTTATTAAAATACTTAAACTTAAATCGAAAGAAATGAGTTTGTAATTTATAAAAAATTAAAAGGGGCGTATTGTATATAAAAATTTTTAATAAAAATTTTATTTCAACTTTTGAAGTTTTTTCATAAAAATTAATTAATTTACTTCCAATGCTTTTTTTACGATTTAAACTGATCATAGGCATCCATGTGTAAAACGGTTAAACGAAAATTTCTCGATGTAATTTAAGCGAAAAGTTTTGATTAATAAAATGTTATTGTAGTTTTCGTCGTTTTCCATAAAGTAATTTTTTAATTTTTTAATTTTTTTTCTTTTCATTTTTTTCGACTCGTGGGTGGTTTTTCTAAAATTTTATTTTTTATTTTTAATCTTACATTTTACAATTGCATGAAAATCTACTCGTCCGATCTAAGGAATAATTATAAGAAATTTAAAGATCCCTTTTGGTTAAAATTTTCTCTCTAATAATTTAAACCTTACAAAATTCCTGAAAAAAATTTATAAGTTTGAATTAATTTTGAATCGTTTCAAAACTTCTGAATATCTCCTAAACTTATTCAAATTTGTTCTAAAATTATGCAGTGTAGCAGAATTGCAAAATTTTGCTTTAGAACATTGTATACTCGTTTTAAAAATTCTAGGAAACAATTAAAGATTTGGTCTGTAATCTTTTTTTATTTTTTATTTCAGAATTCATTAAAAATGGACAAGTTAAATTTTCCCATGACTCATTCAAACAATTTATTTTGAACCAAACAGTTTAATTTTCAACTAAGAAGATAAAATTTCACACAAAATTCGACTTTGCAGCAAATAAAAGATTTTCAAATAACAAAAAAAGACTTTTCAACAAAATAGTTAAATATTCAAATAAAAGAAATGAATTATTAGATAAAATGATGAATCTTCAATTAAAACGGTACAATTTGAAAGTTGCAGCTGAACTGAATTGGAATAACAATCTTCTTAATATTTAAGACAAATTTCAATAAACTAATATTGCCACTTTCGGGATTTTTTAGTCATCCCAATTTTCTGTCGGGAATATAATGTTTCTTTTATTTTCCTGTTCAGAAATTTTATTATTAGAGAATTACATTATTTTTGAATTTTTTCATGCGGGAATTTTCTTATTCGTAAATTTTATAAATCGGGAATTTTCTAATTCAGAAATTGTATACTGGTAGGATTTTTATTTCTAAGGATTTTTCAGTCGTCTTAATTATTATAATAATTACAGTTATCGAATAATTCGGAGTGATAACAAATAATTAAAAGATAAAAGTAGGCCATACAAATATTTCTAAATTTATAACGTTTCTTTCACGATTGTAAAGTTACTTTTATAATTCAAAATAACAATAATTTTTGAATAAAATTTCGAGAAAAAAAATATCCGGGAATTTAGAATATGAGCGAATTGAAAAAATTCTGAACTTTTTATGGGAAAATTACAAGTTTATTTTTATAATAACTTAAAAATATTAGCTCAGAAAACTGGAACTTTTGCTCAGAAAATAAAGATAATTGTGCTCTGCTCACTGAGGTCTCTGAATCAGAAGGCGAGGTCAGTTTGATGACATCAGGTCATTAGCAGGGTCAATTGAAGGTCAGAGTGAAGAAAACCACTAGATCGGAGAAAACCTCTACTCTCAGACGTTTTTGGGGCTGCTGAATCCGAATTCAGCGACAGTTTTATGCCATCAGGTCAGGAAAAAAGGGACTAGTGGTGTTTCACGCAAATTCAATGGGTTTTTTTTTTCATTTGACCATTGATTTCACCTTTATCCTGACCTGCTGTTGTCACTCTGACCTCGGATTCCGTTACATCGACCTCAACAACGTATGGGTATGAGGACGCAGCTCGGGTTGCAGAATTTTTTCATGGGGCTGTGTGATCATCATTCAAACAATTTTAAATTTTCACTTGTTGAACGTTTTACAGAAATTAGGATAATTTTTTGGAATCCACACAATAATGTTTTAAATCCTGGTTGTTTGGATGATGAACCTGCTTGGGGGGATGATGATCCATTTTGGTGAGTTGATGATATTGGTTCATGTGACGATGATCCGGGTTGTTTGGATGATGATCCCGGTTGTTGACATGGTAATACTGGTGTTTCGGTTGAAGCTCCTGGTTGTTGGGTTAATGGTCGTCGTTGATTCGAGGGACCTTCTTCACGCGAGGATATGCATGGAAACGAACCGCGAGCACAAGGAACATTATTGATTTGTGAGCTGAATTCTGTTAGAACAAATAGCAATAGATAGCTGATCGAATATCCTAAATTCCTGAATACACTGGAGTCCCGCTTTATCGGATCCTGAAATACCGGATAAGGTGGTCCGGCTCGGCACTATTAGAGATCCTCTAGGTGGAGATTAGCTCAGTAATCCCAATGTTAGCATGTAGACATACTGCGCTTGCGCAAGAACGCTTAAGAGAAACACGAAGCGACAACCCGTTACCATAGCCATAATAATCGGCGCCGCGTTTCTCTCACGCATAGCTAGCGCAAGCGCAGTTACTCTACATGCCGAAGTTGGGGTCACTGGATCAGCCCTGTGCATGGCCCCCACTCTTCCGCTTCTCTTAGTACCCGAAGTGGTATCATAGTTCAACTCAACCCAATAGATGACGCTCCAGTCAGATAGGCCTGCTTTTTTATTGTTATGTATTAACAACAACGGTCAATATCTTATTGAAAGTGATTTCTACGAGAAAAATGTGTAAATTTGACAATTCAATTAATAAGAACTTGTAGAGGAGTAAATTATCATTTATGATGTCTAAAGTTCTTTTTAATTATAAGTGTGAAATCATAGGATTAAAATGAGAAGCTCTAGGATTCACGTCAGACTACGACACAAAGTAGATGACGAATCTTCAATTAACCAAAAATTAGGTTTCAACAAGCAAGTTTCTTTTTCAATCAAGTAAATTTATCTCTAAGCTAAATGAGGAATTTTTAACTAATATTATGAATATTTAAATAGAATGCTTGAATTTTCAAATAAAAAGAAGAAGTTTTAAATAACGAGATTGATTTTCAAAGAAGAAACCCATGTTCTCGTAATAAAATCCATTTTTTACCAGCATACGTGACTTGTCAAAGAAATATACTAATCTAAAATTTAAAAAGACAAATTAAAACCATATCGCCCTCGATCCTACCATTCATCCCATACCAGCCCCGCTAAAATTCCGTGCCTCTTCGACGTTGCTGTTCCGCTTCCCAGCAGTGTGATTCCGGACACCATCAAATTCTTCCGAAAGACAGGCGACTTCGGATGCTGGAAGTCCGAGGAGGTCTCTCATCGATATCCCCAGTGTCCTTACCCGCGACAGACTTTCTGCTTTGGATACGGTGAAAAGGGGCGTAGGAAAGATAACTGCCCCAAGTGTGACCCAAACCATCTCGACCTTAACACCTATATAACCTTCCTTTACACCTTTATCTTCCCTTCATTTCTTTTATTCCCTTTCATTGACCCTTCTCGAGCTCTTCAAGTTTCCCCTTTGAAATCGTTTTTTTTGTTAACTTTTATATTCTGTTCAGTCCTAATAAAAGGAATTTTGTGATTTGTCCATACCCAATGGTAGTTACATTGACTTCTCCCTCCCCAACCTCAGTTTAAGTTTTAATCCTAATTTTTTATTTTTTTTTTTGGTACCGGCTCGTGTTCTCATTTATGTTTTGATTCTATTTATTTTGAATTTTCTTTAGTCTACTTAGTCAAGGAGTTCAAAAGATCATTTTTTTTTGTTAGTGTTGCTGCCATGTTCTTTTCAATCCTGGCTGATCACGGGGATTTCGGTCCTACGATAAATCGTAGTAGTGATGTTGTAGTTTGGCACCATCACAATGATCCAGTAGTTGTTTTAAAATTTTAAGAACTATACTGAAAGTAGACACCTTGAGTAAAATTCTGCACTCCATGAGTGCAGAGTGCAGAGTGCTTTCGTGAGTGGGAATGCTCTAGAACCCCAACATCCCGTGGCGTTGGCGATTAGAATTCGCTGACACCTCTTTTTAGCGAGGCTTCTGCATTTTAAAGACCTTCACACTACTCCCTTCCGGCGAATTACCCAAAATTCACAATAAAGAGGTAATGGTGCCCAATTGAAATGTGATTTTTAAAAGCGAATTGACCATAAAATCTGTAAATAAATAGGCAATTCGGACCTGTTTATTGACCCGCTCATAACTTAATTCTATCTCTATCTTGTTAAAGGCCCTTCTTAATCTAAACCTAAGAATAAACCCTTGGCGAAATGTCCACAAACTCCGGCAGTGGAGAGGCATTTCCGCCAGGTTTTTCGCCGGGAATTTTCGTTCGTGTTTGACGTGCACAAGAATTCGCGCCTAAAGGAAAACGCTCTACCGCCTGGAAAGAAGGAAGGAAGAGAGAAGAAGCGACAACAGCGATGCAGACTCTCTTTCTTTTCTGCTTATTTCTTAAATGGTCCCCCTCTTACGGTGAGGTGTCGACCACAATTTCTGGAACTACCTAACTTCAAAGAACTTCAGATCTTTCTTGAAGGTAGAACTTGAACTCTCTAATAGTGGTTGAGCCAGGTTTCTCTTCTTTCCTTACCATATTCTCGTAAAGATTATAATAACCCTTGGCTGGATCGCTATGTCTAGTATTTAAACCATTATAATGTAGTGCCGGCCAGTGTTCTCTCGTCGCGACGTATTTATTATGATATATTAGTGCCACGTTAAGTGGCCCGTGGATTACGTGAAGGAGTAAAAGCTAGAGTTTATTTTAAAATTTAAGTACCGTGCCAGACCTCTCTCTCGGCCTTTTTTCTCCCGTAGTTTCCCCATAGAGTTAATACAGATAGAGGCGACAAGCCAGCTTGGGAACCGTCCCAGCATAGAGAGAGAAAGAGAATCAGAAAGACCCGACCAGTCACCCCACTCTTATGCCACTCCCCTCTCTCCAAGCTCAAACGTCGATGTGCGCCAAAGACAGAAAAGAGAACCCGAGGCGCTCTGTCTCTTTCTCTCTCAGCGAAGTTGAGACGGACGGTCCCGTTTCAGAGCGGCCTATGGCGTGTCGCCTCAATCTTTATTAACTCTATGAGTCTGCCTGCCTTGATATGACTTCTTTTTTTATTTATTTATATTTAATAATTCAAATGCCTTCAGCATTTCTCTTGTGGCTGTAACTATTATTTTGTTATATGATCACGCCCGAAAGGCTTTAGGATTTTAGAACTGCTTTTAGGAAATCTACGCCCTAAGGAAAGTCTTTTTTTTCTTATTCGAGGCCTATAGGACCTTATTTAATTGAAATAAAATGGCCACGTGAGAAAGGCGATACCGGAATACGTTTTAGCAGACCCGTCAAATACGAACGTAATCTTTCTGGTGAGACTAGATGTTTTTACCATTGCTACCACTACCACAGGTAGAAACCGAGATCGATTGGTTCATGATCTGGAACTTGAGACATGTGTAAATCTTTGGGACACACGTAAATACATTCAATATATTGAAGATCCTTAAAGATCAGACAGCACAAATTAATTTTAGCGTCTGTGTACCTCGACTTAATTATTGTGACTGTGCTGTATTTCACTTTGGAACGAAGATTTTGTGCACCCTTTAGTTGAATGTCTACGGGCTTTTTTTGTAGAAGAGTATACGACAATATTAAAACTTGCTTTCGCTAAGGAAAATTTCAACCGTTGCGGTACCTAAAATGAGCTAAGAGGTGACTTAAAGTCGACAGCTTAAATGTTGCTGGGAAGAAGGCTCGGAAATTGAAGATTGATTTGAGTTTTCTTTATTTTGCCGTTTAAAATGAAGAAGACTCTGACGTCTTTTTAGACATTTTTTGCCAGTGTTCCCTTGACGATCAAGGTTATGATAGTGACCATTTAAACGATTGCGACTAAGGGAAGTTTTTGTAATTTCGGTATACCTACCGTGAGATGACATTTTTTTGAAAGAAGCACATGCCCATGGCTTATGATTTTTTTCACAAATTGGACATGCCTGTTTTGTATAAGGGTCTCAAGAATCAATGGAGATGTTTTAGTTGATTACAATTCGTCAGTGAGTGATTCAATAGCTCTGACTTGGTTTTGAACGTTGTCGAGAAGCTTGCAAATTGAGAATTCCTTTGACTGGCGCGGAATTTCAAATGGGCATTTTAAATGATTTTCGACAATGAATTGTGGTTGTGTGAAGATCGATTACTTCCCTCGTTTTACCCACTAAACATGCCTTTGTATAATAGTATTTATGTAAATCTGGAATTTATTGATTGTCATAACACATTGAATTGAATTGAGCATAAAAGATAAGCCAAGTGTCAGAAGAGCCAGAAAATGTAGCAGTTTAAATCTTGGAAAGTTTAAAACGCAGCGAGGATAAAAATTACGCAAGACACTTATCGCGTAAAAGAGGTTTTCTAATTGTACCTTTTCTGACTTCGTTTCCGCTTCTAAATCTGCGAGATTTTTAAGATTTGTCAGAAAATTTTTAAATTATGTTACCTAAAAAGTTTTCCTAAAGAGGCGATTTACCAATACTTCTGTATCGAGATTATAACATAAGTTAGGAGTGGAAATTAAAATATTTGGAAATGAGATTGGAACTCTCTTGACTTACATGGAAAGAAGAACCGATTCGCCATGATTACAGTCGAAGCATATGCTGCGATTGCTCCGATGCCGTTGCAATAAAGTTGAACTGAAATTCCAAAAATTCCAAATTCCTTGAACTGAAATTATTTTGACAATGCCGATCAGAGCCGTGATGACTCCAGTCTCATACGGGCTGCTGTTTTTCAGATGTCGCTGAACTAAATTCTTTGGAATGTGTTGAATTTCGAAGTAGAAATAATAATTCGAATTGCAATTAACTCAGAAGGAGCAAAATGTTTTTGAATAAATGTGTAATAAGAAGGAGGAAAATTTTGTTCTTAAAAGAAGTATGATTTATTATGATAAATTATACAACGGGAAACTTCGCGCTCGTCAAGTTGGAATGCGCTTGGGGCTAATTTCCCTTTACAGAAAGTGTGTCCAGAGTTTCTAAAGCTACCTGTATCATATAATCACGCCTGAAGAATAAAAGTATAAAACTCTAAAAGTAGAAACTATATTGTAAACTTAGCCGACGATTACAATTGTTAAATTAAAATTTATAAACAGTTTGATAGATTCTGACGATTTTAAACATCTGCTTATGAGGTACTTAAGTATATTTAAACGTTGTCCATGCGGTCTATAGAGCTATAAAATAATAAACCTGACGAAGCGACATAAAAGAATATTAAAGTAAAGACGTTTGAATATTGAGCCAGTTACTTGAACGCAAATTAAAATATAGATTATTATTTAAGTTGTAAAAGTTAATTCTTGCGACGTAACACCTGGAAAATCGAGTGGTATTTTTGTCATGAATTTCAGGTGTGAGGTTAACACAACCATCGAGCTTCGTGAAAAAATTGAACGCGCTTAATCTAGCGTATGGTGGATCGGGTGGTAATGAAGAAAACTGGAAATCGGGCAGGATCAAGCGCCGCATGAAAGTTTACGACGCCTGAGTGTCGATCTCCACTAATATTTCCTGACCGTCTAATATGACACGTATTCGAGATAGGTAGAATAGGGTTTAGACCGGGGTTCTCTTGCGGGCCTACTTGAGTAGAGTTTATCTTGTAAGCGGATTAACGTGGTATTTCCCGGCGTATCGTTGCAACAAAAGGTCGCAGAGTTTTTCCCAGGAAAGCGGTAGATTTTAGTACATATCCCACTATTTTCCGGCCGATTTAGTTAAATATTTGGCTACTAACCGCGTCGATTGTTGAGGGAATCTTCATGATTCCGTAAAATAAGTGACGCGTTCGGCTAAAAGGGTGTTAAGCTCTTCGTGATCCAAACCGGTGAAGGTAGGTCGACGTGATTCCAGGGTTTTTAACGCAGGGACCACTCCATGCCAGTCACTGAGTTTTGGGGGTGGTAAATTCACGAAAGCTGCCGTTTTTTTGGAGCAGATGTGAGAATTTTCAAAAAGTTTGCGCATTTCGCAAGACTTTCTTGATCTGAAGAGGTGAAATATTAAACAGTAGTAAAATATTTTTCTCTTTTGAACCGTTCTGAA
Source organism: Druon quercuslanigerum (assembly GCA_010014905.2). Taxonomy (NCBI): domain Eukaryota; kingdom Metazoa; phylum Arthropoda; class Insecta; order Hymenoptera; family Cynipidae; genus Druon; species Druon quercuslanigerum. The sequence goes on along the minus strand of JAAAKG020054647.1, from coordinate 7,535 downwards.
AGGGTGACATATTTTCAATAATCCGAGCTTTCTCACCAGGTGGCATATTTAATAGAGGTTGAATATTTTGCTCATTTAGACCGTTTTCATAGGGTTGAATACTTTGCTCAATCCGAGTGTTCTGAATAGTTGTAATATTAAATAGCAGTTGAGTATTTTCTTATTAAATTCATTTTGAGAGGTTTGAATATTTTACTCCATCTGAGTGTTCTTAGCGGGTTGAATATTTAACAGGGATTGCATATTTTTCTGAGTTTGACCGTTTTGAGTGTTTTGGACATTTTGCTCAAATTGATGGTCCTGGACGAGAGGATTTTTTTAACAATGGTTGATTATTTTGCTCGATCTGATCATTCTGACAGGGTAAAATATTCGGCGCGTGTAAATGCTGTACAGGTGGAACTCCTAGAAAGTCATGTCTCGACATTGTCGCAATTGAAAAAGACCGTAATATCTAAGTTCGCGTTACAAGAGGTTCGCGAGAATTATTTCAGGGCGCCACCAAGTTTTTCCGGCTGATACCTGGAAAACTAATTGTTTTTAATTGGCTCTGAAAATCTACTGCGTTTCTTCACCGGTGGAATGTGGAGCATGGATTCTTTAAAATGCAGATTCGACTTTCAATCATTAAAAATTAAAAAACTATAACTGAGAGAAAAAAAATTCTGAGCCCTACGCTTAGGCCGCCAAATTGATACGGTGCCGATTATCAATGGCGAGTCGACGGAATTTAAATCCCTTTCTTAGGGGAAAGATTGGTTAAGGTTAAGGGAAAAGCTTTGTTAATTAAAACAAAGCAGGTCTGAACCTGACCTTGCGTGGTAAAAGGTTCACGGTTTAACTCTCTATCTGTATGAGCAAAAGCTCCCTGTCTGGACTTTCGAAATTTGTTTCCAGCCGGCGGAAACTTCCGTCGTCTAGGAGAGCTTTTTGGTCGGGGACTCAGTGAGTTCGGGCATATTGAATGTCCCCATATACTACTACTTCACGGTCAAAGAAACCGGGGGCGAAAATGAAGACTCTTCCTCCGTCTACGATTTAATTGTTTCTAGGGTTTTACGTGACGCTTATAGGGCGGTTATGTTTAGACTCGTCGACCAATTAGCGTGCAGTACGATTCGCCCTATTTGGTGGACGATTGCAATCGTACCGTAATCGGGACCGGGAACCGCTCTTCTTATTACGGCCTAAAGCTCCTGAAGATTTTTGGTAGTTCCCAACCGCTGCGCGACTTCGCTCGTGTTCCAGATTTGGGGAGGACAGATCGAGATTTTTCGTTGGTCCTCGCTTTGAAATTCGGCGAAAATTTCCTGCTTACTGGTTTAAAATTTCAGGAGTAGTTTTTAAAGCTGAACTACCTTCTTAAACATTCAATACAATTTTTTTCTTAAAAACTAAACTTTTTTCTTGACTGCGATTGAAGATATACAATTTTAGTTATAAACAAACTCTTTGGTTGAAAATTGAACAGTGTTGTTGAATTTTTTTTTTTTTTTGAGAAATGACTCTATTAATTGCAAATTTGCCGATTTCAACCTTGTTCGAAAATGGTTCTTTATAAGGAATTAGGTTGAAATTTCTCTACAAAAATTAAATTTTCATACAAAAAATATTACTTTATAGAAACAAATTAATTGCCCACGAAACTGATGCATTTTTTCCAACAAAAATTAAATTTTAAACCAATTAAAACAATAATAATAAAGTCATATTTAGAACTGAAGAACTAATTATAAACCAAAAGAGACTTTTCGACTAATCAGTTAAATTTTCATCAAAAGATAAAGTCGTCAATCAAACAGATAATATTTTATCAATGCAATATAATTTTTACCCAAGTTGTCTAATTTTCAAGTAAAAAACATTGATCTTCAACATAACAGTTAAACTTTCAACGAAAGAGATTAATTTTCAACTTAAAATATAACTCTTCAGCAACAAAAAGTGATTTCTTAGCAAACTGATTTAACCAAATCTTTTTAACAAAGTAGTTGAATTCACAAGCAAAAAAAAATCATTTTTAATCAAACAGTTTCATTTTCAATAAAAATCAATGAAATTCCCACTGAAGCAGGTGAATGTTTAAACCAAAAAGATAAACATTTAAAAAAAGCTCAATCAAAATGTGTATTTTTTAACCAAAACTAAGTTTATTTGAAAAAATTGAGTTAAATTATAAAAAAGACATTTTTAACTAAAAATAATGACATTTTTAAAAAAATGTTGAACTCTGCCAAGCAGTTGCATTTTTACACAAAAATAATTGGATTTTTTTTAAACAGATGCAGTTTTATTTAAGAAGAAAATTATTTTAATACTTAAGTTTAAATTTAAAAAAAGATTTCAGTTGACTTTTCAAGATGAAAATATTAATTTTCTAACCAAGAATAAGCTTCTAGACAGAAATTGAATTTTTAGTACAAAAATACGTTTTTTTCCAAATAAACGGATGCATTTTTAACAAAATATTTTAGTTCCCTACTAAATGAATGCATTTTTGTCTAAGAAACATGAAATTTTTACTGAAACAGAGAAATTTTGATTTTAAAGTTGCATTTTCATGCAGAAAAGATATCTGTTCTATTTTCAACACCAAAATATTAAATTAAAACGAAGAGGTTAAATTTGTAACAAAAAGGCCGAATTTTTAACCACAAAGTATGGCTTCAAAAAAATTGCTAAATATTTATCCAAAAAGTTACATTTTTATCCAAACAGATGAAATATCTTCTAAAACAATTGAACTAAAAAAACCTTAAAAAAAGTTAAATTTTATTCCGAAGAAAATTTCTGTTAACTTTTGAACAGTACAATCATAATTGTAAACAATAAGTTAGCTTTCTTCTAAACATTTTAATTTTTAAGCAAAACGTATTTTTTTCTAATAAAATTCTTAAATTCATAACCAAACAATAGAATTTTTGTCCACAAAAAATGAAACTGTTGAAGGAAAAAACAATTTTCTAGAAAATAGTTGAATTTTCAACAAAAAATTTATATTTTTATCCAACGAAGATGATATATTTCCACTTGACAAAACTTTAAAATCAAAACGACAAATTTGCATAAAACAAAAGTCACCATCCAGAAAAGATTTCAGTTGACTTATCAGCAACAAAATATCACTTTTCAACGAAACTGTTATGTTCTCTAAAGAGTTTTGAACCAATTTTTGAGCACGAATTTTCGAAGACGAATTTTTTATTTTAAACAAAACAAATAAAATTTACAACTAACTTAATAATCTTCAGGATGTTACGTAATTTAGGTGAGCTCTCTAAGATATATGATTTAACATCATTCATGCAAGACGCAGTTTGGGTTCTCAATAAGAGCGCTCACAGGGCTATAAGGAAAGCGATCGACTTTCCTTAATTGTAATCGTTCGTACATCGGCCAAACGTCTGCTTTATACATGTAATTCCCCAAACGAAGACTAGCGATTCTTGAAAAAGATTGCGCGCTTAATTAAATAAAAAATGCACTTTTATTGTTATTTTTTACATCATCTTGGTCTTATGGAGAAGTGTTGCAACGAATCCTGTAGCATTCAAAACAAGTGCGGTAGTGGGAGTACTGTTTGATAACAGATTAGTGAAATCGCTCTCATTGAGAACCCTCTGATGGGGAAGCCCGATGTATATGCCTACACGTACTTTGCATTAGGTACGTCTTCAAAAACGCGCAATTGTGCATAATAAATATATGGCGTTCCTGGTTGAGATATATAAATTTTGTTACGCATGTGTTTACGACTAAATCGAGGTTTAATGTTATAAGAAGTTTCAAAACCTCTCGCTGTACACCAAGTTTCAAATCGTACAAAAGCTATATCTGGAGCGTGAGTATTAGGATCATGATCATCAAATACATAGTGAGGAGAGAACGGGCCTTCTGTCTCATATCTTACAAGCTTATGCGTTACTATAAAAGCGCGATATCCCGTATGCCGATACTCCTCATTTTGTGTCATCCATGTGGGTATATACGAAGATCCTTCTGTAGACTTCAATGTAAGTCTCGCTCGAAACGTAGAGAGATCTTGCATATCTACCTGAATTGTGAAGTTTGAATTTTCACTAAGTTCTTCAAATACTTGTACAGCATAATTGGGATGGCGAGGCTTTAAATCTAGAGGGGAAAAATTAAAATATGAAAAATTGACATAAGCTATTCAATATAAATACACTCGAATCTGGATTTACTGATTCAGGATTTAGTTTTTTCGTAAATTGAATTTAGAATTTACTATTCAAATTCGCCTACATCTTACGATTCTTAACCGAGTTTAAAAATTGTTTAAAAATTGTTTAGTTTTCATTAGCATCTTTTGGCAGTGTGCATTCATTTTGAAGTAGTTTTACGCGAAATTGGGGGGGGGCGGTTATTTAAACAAAAGTGGTTACTAGTTGATCATTCAAAGTCTTGGCGATCGCTAGTCACTACTTTTCCCCATCTTTTTGGCTTTCCACGAATCTACCCATTTTTGTTCATCGTCATAAAAAGTGAATCGTTGATCAGACCAACCATGGATCATGGATAAGAAGAGGAGTCTTTGCTCTTATTGTGGAAATTTGCCCTTTCATGCTCGGGTCAATTTTAGGAGATGTTTTCGATAGAGGTCTCTCGTGATGGTTTCCTTATGTTAAATTCCATTGTTTTTTTATTGCATATTAAAATATTTCTTAACTGGAATAACCACTACCGAATTTTTTAAGGAAAATTCATGTTTATTGGTTCAAAGTTATACTAATAAGTTAAAAAGTTCTGCTTTGAAAAATCACATTTTGGGTTAAAATTCATTATTTTTTGTTCAAAATTTAAGCATCTCGTTTAAACCTCTCGTTTCTCTCTTCAAAATTATTTATTTCGATTTAAGTTAAACTATTTTTATGCAATTATTATTTTTTTGGACTGAAAAGTAATTTTAATATTTCAAAATTTGGGTTTTCGTTTAAAATTTGTTCTTATTATTTAAATTCCATTGTTTCTTTTACTAAATATGAAAATATTTTTTGTTTGGAATAAGTACTATCGGATTTTTAAAGAAAATTCATGTTTTTGGGTTTAAAGTTATACTAATTTGTTGAGAAGTACTTTTTCAGTTAAAATTTCATTACTTTATTTTAAAATTCATCTCTAAGACTGAAAATGCAACAATTCTATTCATAAATTCGTTTTTTAGTTAAAAATTATTTTTTTCAACAGACAATTTAAGTATTATAATTTTGGTTGAAAAGTTTTCTTTGGAAATGCCAGCTTGATGGACCTTTTATTCCGTATTTTCATAACACAAGGTAATTTAATTTCCAACAAAAAAAGACTTTTATGAATAAACACCACATGGCAGGAAGCAACATTATATTTTCAGAAAACGAAGGTGACACTATTTCTTATAGCCTAGTTTACCCTTTTTATTTTTTCTAATTCGCTCAATTTATTCATGAAATGTAATTATGATAATTAATGAAATAATTTCAATATTATTTATATTTTATTATGATATTTATACTTATTTAAAGTGTATTAAATTATTTTAAGCTTTGATAAATGAGTCTTAAAGCAGATAAAATTCAATTACCTTTATTAAGAATAACAACTTTTATTGTCTCTCTGAAAAAAAAAATTTTCTTCAAACCAACAAAAATTGATAAATATTTTAATTTTCAATCTAATTAATAAATTTGTAAATAGAATGATGAATTTTTGATTTAAAAATACATTTTAAACCAAAAAGTTTAATTTTCAACTAAGAAGATTCATTGTTAAAGGGAGGAATCAATTTGTGACTGAAAGATTTGACTCTGCAACAAAAACAATAAAAGGATTATTGAAACAAAACAAATGAATTTTCTTCTAAAATGATAAATCTTTAATCTAAAAGGTACTTTTTTTTATCAATCTGCCACTTTCCCGTAAAAAAATATGAAATATAAAATATATATATACAACTATTTTAGTAATTGTTAAATATTAAAATTTCCTTATATTTAATACATTTATTAAAATTTCCTAAAGATTATGACATTACCGAGTTTGAATATTCCTCACAAAAGAAAATTGCAAAATTTCTATTTTGGAATATCCAAGTAATTTTACTAAATTTCTGATTATTTTAGAAATTTTTTAAATTATTGGTAATTTTCGAAATTTTTGTAAATTTTTGAAATTTTGGTGAGTTTTTGAAATTTTTTGTTGAAAACATAACTATTTGTTAAAAATTCATATCTACAATTTGAAAAGTTTAACTGTTTTCTGGACAGCGAGTTGTAAATTATTCTTGTCTGAGGATGCACCCATTTCGCTAAAAATTCGTAATTTTCTATCTATTTTCCAAGATTTTAAGTGAATTACAATATTCTGGAGGACTCATAGGAAAATTATCGTGAATTTTTTTTAAAATAATAATTTGAAGTGAATATTTCAAAAACTTTTGAATTTTCAAAAATGAATCACGAAGATTGAAAAAATTTCATCTTTTTCAAAGTTACATATATAAGTTTTAAAACCATTTTTGAAATAATTTAAAATTCGAAAAAAATGTTATAGAACATATAGATTTTTGATGATTTAAAAAAAAATGCAAAAGCTATTCATAAGAATTTTGAAGGCTTTCCAGAGAAGTGCATCTTTTCAGATCCCCAAAAAAATAAAAAAATTTTTTTTCGAATTAATTTTATAAAAATATTTCAAAACATTTGAAAACATTTTTGAAATTGTTAAAAAGTATCGAAGGCAATTTTATAAAACAACACTATGCACAATTAAAAAGAAAATCTTGAATTCAGAAATTAAAAGAAAATATTTAATTAGTGGAGTTTTTATAAATTATATTATTTAAGAAACAATGTTTAAAATTTATTTAAATTAGTGAAATTTTTATGGTCGAAAAATCGTCAGTGTCGGATATTTTACAATTCGGCAATTTTCGTTAGATAATTTCTTTTTTCGGGTATTTCCTAATTTAGAATTTGTATATTTTACTGATTTTATAACTTTCAAAAATTTATGTTACAAACATTTTCTTTCTCTGGCATTTTTGCATTCCAGGAATTTTAATTTTTACTATTTTTTATTTGTCACCTAAAATTAATAATTTGATCTTTGATCTTTTTGTTATTTCTTATGGGACACCTGTAAAATTTCCGAGTAATAAAATTTCCGACAGAGAATCGCCGAATTATAAAATTTCCTAATTGGAAAGTTCCTGAAATTAAACAATTACAATTTTTTATATTATGTTTAATTGATAACAAATGCAATAACGACATTTCATTATTTCAAATTATTTTTAATGTTTGAAATTTCAAAAATGATTGTCTGAATTTTAAACAATTATCATTTTAAATTAAGTAATTCTTGGTGTCGTATTTTCTTAATGTGCCTGGTATTTTTAAATGTTCAACCTAACAGATTCAGTTTGAATCAAACAGTTGCGTTTTTACCCATAAAGATTAAAATTAGACGTGTGCATTTAGTCGGATCGAATGTGATATTTTCGATCCGATCTGCGTTCATTTTCGGATCGAATATTT
>JAAAKG020054636.1:0-11510 GCA_010014905.2 Druon quercuslanigerum | reverse complement strand
ATTTTTAAAATTTTGGGAAAGGGGTCCTTCCAAAACGTCGTTAAAAATTTTTTTCCCCCTTTTTGACAACCAAAGTGCCCCCCCCCCCCCCCCCTCCCCATCATACATAAAAGCAATGTAGTACAACATTCTATCGAATCATTGGAAAGTAAGTTTTCACGAAAAAAGGGTGACAATGGGGGAATCAACTCTTAAAAATAAAATTAATATTAATACTGTATTGAATTTTTAACAAACAAGATTAGTTTTGTAAACAAAAAGACAAATTAAAAAAAAATTGATTTTTTATCAAATAGTTGAATTTTTAACTTATAAAGGATACATTAAAAAAATAAATGGAAAACTATTAATTTTTAACAAATTAGTTCAACTTTTAACCAAATAGTTGAATTTTTAAATAAACAGGATTAATTTGTTAATAAGTAATTTAGTTTTTAACTAAAAGTATTATCCACCAAAAAGCTATACGTTTTAAAAAAACACGTATTTTTAACAAAATATATCAAGCTTCAACGAAATTGTTGAATTATATATAAAACGGTTAAATTTTCGACACCAAAATATTATTTTTAACAAAAAAGTTATTTATACACCGAAAAGTTTAACTTCCATAAAAAAGCCTAAATTTCAATTAAATAGTTTGAACATGATTTTTAAACAAGAAAAGATCAGCTTTTATTAAAAAATACTAGTTTTTACCCAAAAATAGAATAGCTACATTCTGGGTTAAAAAATTAATTCTAAAAAAAAAATTTTTTAACAAAATAGTTACACTTTTAAAAATAGATGAATTTTTAAAAATAAAGTTAAACTCAATAGATGATTTTTCACCGGGAAGATTCATTGTCTGAAAATGGAATTTTTTAATTTTCAAGTAAGAAGGTAAATCTTAAAAAATATGAATTAAAAAAAAATTAGTTTTATTTTTAACTAATTAGTTGAATTTGCAACTTAAAAAGATAAATTTTTAACCAAATACTATAATTTGAAACCAAAAAGATGAATTTTCCACCATGAAGATAATTAATCTAAAACAAGAAATTTTAACAAAATACGAATAATTTAATTTTCTACTAAATTTTTTAGTCCCAAAGGTAACCAGATGAATTTAGACCCAAGCATTTGCATTTTCATCCAAGAATATTTAATTTCGAAGAAAAAGAAATTATATGTTTTTCAATTAGAAATGATCAATTTTCAATACAATATTAACATTTCAACAAAAAATGGAAAAGTTGCATTGTTAGTTAAAAATATTATGTGTCAAACAAAAAAAAAAATTTTAACATAATAGTTTCAATTTGAAAATAAGAGATAATTTTGCAACTAAAATAATGAATATTAAAATAATTGATAATAAATAAATAAGTTCAATCATAAAAATAACTTTTTAATCCAAAACATTAAAAAATATTAATTTCTAAACAAATAGTTAAATTTTAACCAATAAGATGAATGTTTCATCAATTAAATTAGTGTTCTACAATAAAAAAATGAATTTTTCAAAAAATACATTAAGTTTTAATAAAATTGCTAAAGTTTAAAGCAAAAAGACCAATTATCTACAAAGCGGTTGAAGTTTTAACCCAAAAATATGATTTAAAAAAAAAAATTAACTTTTTACCAAAACGTTAAAAGTGGATAAAAATAGTTTAATTTGAAAAAAATGGTTTTTTTAAATAAGTAGTTTAATTGGATCCCCAATTGATAAATACTCACATAGACTAGATCAACTTAGACCGAAGCAGTTGTATTTTTAATTCAAATGGCTGGCATTTTTAATTAAGAAGATTAATTGTCGACCAAAATAATTTTTTTTAACAAAACACATAAGATTTTAACCAGAAAATATCAATTTTCATTAAAAAATATCTATTTCCAAACTAAAATGTAAGCCTTGTCTTGTTAGTTAAAAGAATGGAATCTCAAACAAACAAAAAACAAATGATAAATTTTCAACTAAAATGATGAATCATTATTAACAAAATAGTTCAACCAAAAATATGAGTTTTTGAACCAGAAGATGATTTTTTTAAAAAACAAATAGTCCATTTTTGAATCTAGGAGTTGATTTTAAAACCGACCAGAAGAATTTTGAACTGAGTAGTTCAAAGTCTAATGACGCATCTGAATTTCTGATCAAAAAAGATGATTTTTTAACAAAACAGTTGCATTTTCAACATAATAATACAATCTTTAGGCAAATACTAGAATTTTCAACCAAACAAAATTAATTGCAAACCCAAAATATAAAATCAGACTTTTCATCTAAAAAAATAGTTTTTAGGGTGACTCCCCCCCTCAAATAAATAACGTAGTTTATGGACGTTCCCTAAATCAGTCAAATCTGCAGTTCTACATTCAGAAAAAATTTGGTAAAATCATCAACTCGGGAATTATTTATAATCATATTCGAAAATTTATTTACCATCAGGAACGTTTCTGGTTTCGATTCACTATGGAGACAGGAGCAAGTATTTTGTAAATTCAAACCTGATCAGAACCTTCTGTGAAATCAAACAATTTTCTTGGATATATATTTTTTCAATCCAATGAAATTTTTCTTTTTTTGTTTTAAACATTTGGTTAAATCAAATACTTTCACTGACTTAAAGGACTATTTGATCGGATTGTATTGGAAAATGGACGAGGATCCTTTACTGAAATATTAAGAATATTACTTTTACAATCGTATCCAGTTCAGGTGATTTAGGCTCATATTATTTCCACCCATCCACTCTTGATACGCCAGGAACAATTTTTTTAAATATATATAGTCAAATCTGGATTTAGTGTCAATTCTAGGGATAATAGTTACCATAAACCCAGAGTCCTGGAACTGTTTTGTCTCTCTCCTGTTTCTTTTTCTATTTTGTCACGCCTGAGTGAACACGCTGCACATCCCTGCAACTCCTCTCACCCATCCCCGCGGAGCTGCGCATCAATTCTCGGAAGCACTAAATCCAGCATCACTAAATCCAGATTCGACTGTATTATCTGAGTTTCTTTCTCTTTGATTGTTGACAACATTTTTAATATGTAACAAAATTGCGAGTTAGTAACAAATTTTAAATAAGTTTAATCTTATTTCTTTTCGAAAGTTCATATTGTTTTTTATGTCTTTTTATAACAAAATCCAGTAGAAACCAAACTTATTAAAATTGAAATTTTGAAGCATTTTTATCGCATAATCCCAATTAAGTACATTCAATCACAAGATTCTTTATTAGAATAATATTAATTTCTTTATCTCACCATTTCTCCTTATTGAACTGACTATCTTGGATATCAGAAATGTGAGTAATTTTAAATCCAGTCGCATGCGAGGTCCGTAATTTTGGAAGAAATATTATTTGATTGAGATTTAAAGGCTCTTAAAATGAAATGCATTGGAGAATACTGTTCTAGATCGAAGAATGACAATATTTTTAAATTTCTGGTCTGCGATCAGAGACCAGTTCTAATTTGTTCACAGGTTTTTGGAATTTTCTGAAGAGTAATTTGGACCCAAAAACATCATCAGGAGGTGCAAGATTATTTGAAGATAATCCAGGATTATTTTCAGCTTCTTATGCAATTCTTCAATTTTTGTCTCGAGAAGAAATTCATCAGGATAAGCAATTTTGTTGTTAAATATTTTTCTCATATCCTCAGTAACACTGGAATATAGCAATCTGATTTATAAAGTTATCCCAATTCTGTATCTGGAAAAAAACAGGAAAAATAATTAACGTAACAAAAAAAATCAAAAAAAATAAAACTACTGAAAATTTTTGTTCCTGATATTTTGAAACCCGTAGATTTCATATCCCCAAATTGACGAATTTTCAAATTTAGGCACATAACAAATTGCTTAATTTTCGAATTCCTGTCAATATTCAGTCAAATTTCCGAAAATACTAAGTTGCCTAATTTTCAAATGCGCCCCAAAAATTAATGGTTTTCGGGAATTTGAATAGTCCTTAATTCAAAATTGCCGGCAATTGTAAATTGCAGACATATAAAATCACGGAAATGGACTATTTTCGGGAATTTGAAATTTCAGGAATTTTTATTTTTGGGAGAAACTGTTCTATTTTTGAAAGGTTTTAGATTATTTATATCTGGCTGCTTCTTTAAGATTTATAATTCTTAATCAATATTTCAAAAATATTTAGTTTTTAACTTTTTAACTTTAACTTGATTAAACATGTGTATTTTCAAATTCGCGAATATATCGGATTATATAACCTTCGGGTTTCAATTTAAAACTGAATAATTTCTTAGATGTTGAAATTTTATTTAAAGCACTCAATTAATTGCAGGTCCAGATCAAAGAACCGGTTATAACAATTTATATTAATCAATTGTTAAAATAATTTGATAATTACATCTCCAAATTTTGTACCAATTTAAAGTTTTTCTCAGAATTATTTTGGAACTGTATCTTGAATTTGTTGAACAATATGAATGGGATTAAGGCCGGGAGAGATTTTTCCCCCAAAAAATATAATGTTTGAATTTTTCTCGTAAACGATTAAAGATATAGCAAAAGAACAAAAAACATTTTTGATAGAACTTGTTTGGCTATGCAAACTTTGATCCTGAAATTTGTTTGTATTTGTCATTTTTTTTAAAGAAAAAAGGAAAAAAAAAATCGATTGTGAGAAAAAAGAATTCTCCTGGCCACAATAGTTATTTAGCAAGCATACAACTTAAAAGATATCATTGTTATGATAAAAATAATGTTATTAATCGATTGCAATGTGTAATTGTCAACTCTAAAATTTATTATTTTATTTATTATTTTGATAGTCCTTTTTTCTAAATTTATTTTTTACATCATAAGAACAATCGTAGTGAAACCCAATTGCATATTATCTCATCATTGGTCGCTACTTCGGACTTTAGGTTGATTGTCTTATGATCCCCTCATTCATTCCTTGATCTTCTATTGTCTTAAACTATTAATTTTCTTTCATGATTTTTATATATTATTTCTAGGTTGATTGGATGGATGAAAAAACAAGGGAAAGTGCTATGAAAAAGGCTGAGACTATGGAGACTCACATTGCTTATCCGGATGAACTTCTTGATGACAAGAAGCTTGAAGAATTCTTCGAAAAATTGGAAATAACCCAGGATGATTATCTTCAATCACTTTTAAACCTGTCGCTTTTTGAGACGGATTATTTCTTTAGTGAATTAAGGAAGCCTGTAAACAAATCGGAATGGTTGTCCCACGGCATGCCAGCTATTGTTAACGCCTTCTATTCTCCAATCGAAAACAGTATTGGTAGGTCAATGTTTACGGAAGATTAAAAAAATGGCTTTAAAATCTATGATTTCACAATAAAAATGTTTTAACATGTTTTTAAGATTTCCCTGCTGGAATTCTACAAGGCGCTTTCTTCGACAAGGATAGACCACGATACATGAATTACGGTGCTATTGGTTTCATTATTGGCCATGAAATCACTCACGGCTTTGATGACCAGGGTCGGCAATATGATACGGATGGTAACCTAGTTGATTGGTGGGAGCCAGAAACTAAAAAGAAGTTCCTTATCAAAACTAACTGCATTATAGAACAATATGGAAATTATACTGTAGAAGAAGTGGGAGTAAATGTAAGTAGGACCTTTTACCTCGATAGAAGTATAAAGATGGAAAAAGATAGAATTTGGGCGATAGGAAAAGATAGAACTATTGTATCTACTTTGCATTCCTAAAGTGCTAGCTTTTCCTATCCGCAAAGAATTTCAATCTTTTCAAACTCTTTGTTTATCATTCGTAACCGAGGACCCTTATCTTTTTCTTTACTTCATTCTCGAGTTCATTCTATATCTTAAATATAAATTTGAATCTTTGCCTATCTCTTTTTTATTCATCCGCGATATTATCATTTTCTATCCTTTAAAATTAGGGAATCCATAGAAAAATTACGCAATTAATTAAAAAAATTAATTTGACGTTGACCACGTACCAGAAAGTCAACATGACGCTTATGCTTATATATCTACACACTTCAAATTAATATTGATACCTTAGTCGAAAACTGTGTCAAAGCATGGCAAACGGTTTGCCGGGCCTCTACTTATAGGCCCAAAGACTAATTTTACATGATGGTTACTTTTACCGTCAGCTGCCTATTGGCAAAACCTTCAGTTTGACGTAGATAGATAGAGCATAGGATAAGACAGGGAAGAGGAGTTTGAAAAAGATAGAAGTTAGATTATTATTGTTGACGTAATTTTTTATGAGGAACTAATAAATATGAAATAGGGAGATGGTTGCATAGGAACTCCCATCGAATACTGCACTGCTGAAGTCTGATGACCTTCTTAATATGAAACATTAACCAACTATGACTTTCACGGTTCCAGTTCTGTCCCAACATTCCCCCTACATTAACCAAAGTTTAGTAGAACTGACTTTATTACCAGAATCTCCACCCAGCGACGAGTAACTATACTTAATTTGAACATGATTTCGAGCCGTAAAATAAATTTCTCGCATAAATGTGGTAGTTGGATGTACATTTTAAACAATGGATAATACAAATAATAAAATAGCCTCGGAATAGACTGAAACTTTGATTGACAAATGGTATGTACCTGGTAAAGGTAAATGTTAAGTTTCAGGCGAAGAATGAAGACTGGGTGTTTCGAATGCTAGAAAGGTGCATGATCTTGAGTTAAGAGAATTACGAGAAACTATGCATGTAAGGAAGCTCGATATTTTATGCTGACCTCGAACATAATTTTCAAGGGGTCGGTTCGATTATAAATGAAAGAGGGAGGCATCTCAATGATCAAGAATTTGTATATCCCAGATTATTGTGGGCTAGAATGAAAGTAGGAATCAGAAAATTATTTATCATAGCGGACTACGCCACAATTGATACTGATCCGAGAGAGACACCTCCTGGGACACTTTATACGATACAACAAGTAACTGGCGACCACGGTGAAGGAGTAATTTTACTAGGAGATAGGAAGAAATGGGCTGGTGTTCAAAGTCAGGGTTAATGAAAGGGTTCAAGATAATTTTGGCGATCCGAGAACAAATGGCAACGGAAAAATATTATTTAGCTTATGATTAAAAAAAGACTAATCTGTTACAAATACTAGTTTTAGGAAAAAAATCGATCACTTGTGCACCTGGTGTAAAGGAGATAGCCACAGTATTATTGACTTCCTTGTTGCAGATGAAAGACCGAGTGCGCTAGCAAAAGATACAAGAGGCATGACGGGTTCCAAATGCAAAACTGATCATAACTTTCTAGGCTAAAAAATCAACGTAGGTAAAGGGTGGAAATGAAAAAGGTCCAAAAAAGCGAATCAAACGCGAATCAAGACTGAGGTTTTACAGAAGCCGGATGTGCGCATAGATTTTGAAAATAAGATAAATGAATACATAGATAAAGCAACTTGTTAGCCACTAATCGAAAATGTTCGATAATGTCTTTGTTAGGAGTGCGACTAAAGTGTGTGGTACTGCAGTTGTAGGAAGAATGTCTGGTAATGCATGGTGCAATTATGAAATTCAGGCAGCCGCTCAAGAAAAGAAAAAAGTACACAAAAGAAGGTTGAACATTACAGGTATTAGTGATGAGGAGACAAATAGACTTTAAAATGATTACAAACACAAAAATAGGAAAGTTGAATTACTGGTCAAGAAAATTAAAGATAAAATTAGAACAGAAAAATCAAAACGACTTTAAGTAAAGCAAGAAACTGTTTTATAAATGGACGTTGATAATTATGAAGGGAGGTAAAAGTACAGAGGTTTCAGCATGAGAAATAACATGGGTGACATTTTATCTGATACAGGCGGGATACAAAACGCTTTGAAAGAACCTTAGGGCACCACAACTTTGATTTAGAAATCTATTTTGAAACAAAATTCGAGAAGCAAAATGATCATAAAATTATTTACAGGAAGATTATTTAGGGCTTTCCTCCAGAAGAACATACGTGATTAAATTTTAATATTTAGAATCTTATAATAATTATTTTCATCTTTTTGATAAAATTATAAATTGCGCTACTTATTATTAAATTTCTTCCAGCTGAACGGCATCAACACGCAAGGAGAGAACATTGCTGACAATGGTGGTATAAAAGAAGCATACATGGCCTACCAAGCCTGGGTGAAGCGAAATGTTCCAGAACCAAAATTGCCTGGATTAAAGTATTCACCTTCACAGCTTTTTTGGATAAGTGCAGCTCACACTTGGTGTAGCAAAAATAGACCAGAAAGTTTAAAACTAAGCATCACAACTGGAGTTCACAGTCCAGGTGAATTCAGAGTTCGGGGTCCATTTTCCAATTCGCCAGCATTCGCAAAAGACTTTAATTGTTCCGTGGGTTCCAGAATGAATCCAAAAAAGAAATGTTCTGTGTGGTAATGTTTCCTTAGAATTAGATGTTCGGCAAGGACTTCTTTTTATTGCACAAGGATTCTTTTAGAACTTTAAAATGTTCCTTTTTAAAAGGAAAAGGTTTTAGGAACTAGGAAATGACGTTTGTCCACAATGATCAACAGGGTGTGTGAAATAGTTTTTGTGAACTTGACACATTAATTTTCTTGAGTTTGGTGAAAACTAAATTATCTACAAACAAAAAGATTCGGTTGATAACAAAGCTGTAAAATATTTAAATCAAGCTGCGCTAAATTATACAAAATGTAGTTTTAACAACAACAAAATTCTGTTGCTTTTGTACTGCAATTATCTTTTTATGATATCACAAGCACAGTGGGGAAGCCAGGGGTAGGACTGGTTAAGTTCAGCCCCCCCCCCCAAAAAAAAAAATTTGTTATCAAATCTGTTATGCACTGGAAAACTGTATTTGATTCACAACAGCTTGTGTGTATGTTCTGATCACTCTGTTTAAAATTAACGCCATAAAACAAAATTCTAGCACACCAAAGGTTCAATTAAATTACCTCCCACCATAAACAAAGATTTAAAAAAAATGATATTCAGAGGTTCCACAAACCATAAAACATATATTTGCCGAGAGAAAAGAAGATGCTTTTGGACATTTCAAATACAAATGAAAATTTATTTATTAAATATTACCCCCATGACTACTTTATAGGGTCCCAAAAAATCCCAAAGCGGGAAATTGGGTTTCGGGACTTTTTGGCGCTAATTATATGTTTTGCGGCTTTTTAAAATAAAAATTGTTTCTAATACATAAAATAATACTTTATCCTGATAATTAGACTTTCGCATAAATTGTTTAAACAATTCATAATTCTTTTTAGCAATTTTCTCTTAGAATATATTTGAAAAGTCGCAGTTTTCCGAATTTTTCAACGTATTTTTAACTTTTCATTCAGAATGAGGCAATGATTATTTAAAGTAAACAAAAATAATGTTTTATAACAATTTATTATTATTTATGAAAATATTCTATCAAAATAAAACTAGAAAGTTGAAGTTTTTTCTGAAATTTTCCACTTTTTGTCAAATATTTTAGTTATGATGAGGTCATAATTAATTCAAGTTAACTTACATAATTTTTGAAACTATTTATTATAAGTTTTAATAATATTATCTTTAAATAATGCCAGAAATTTGCGATTTTCTCAGAGATATTGATATTTTTATTAACTTTTCGCGAAGTGTGACTTAATAATTAGTGAAATTCTACAAAAAATTGTTTATTTAAATTAATATTGTTTATATCTGTCTTCTCCTATATTAATGCGACATATTGGCTGCATTTTCTGAAATTGTCCACTTTTTGTAAACTTTTCGCTTTGTGAGGTATAAGACCGAATGCAAGTTAACAAATATAAATGTTTATACAGTTTATGCAACATTCTTTCAGATAATTTGAAATTAGCAATTTTCTCCAAATTTTTTTACTTTGCTTTGTCCTTTTAGTTATAAACATATAATAAATAAATAACGAAGAGAATCAGTTCTTAAACAATCTCTTTCTTTTTTGTTAATGTATTTGTCTAAAATAAAATAGATATTTAAAATATACTTCACATTTTCTATATCCTTTTTATTAAATATTAATTTTTATGAGCGCCTTTTTGTTTAAATTAATATTAATAATTATTATTTCTGGGAGTCCACATAAAAAGGACAAAATTCTCAAACAGCGGTTTTTCCAAGATCTAATTTAAAAAATGTCCCGGCGACTCGTTTTTCAACTTAAATGGTTCGTCTTGGGCTCAAAATGCCGGCCAATTATCCGGCCACATGATTTTGTATGTAACTCCATACTGGCTATAAGAACTTTTTTTATGTGGTAGCCTACATTTTTTTAACTAAAAAGTTAAAGAAATCCTGAACAATTATAGAAGTTAATTATATAAATTATTTTAATAATTATAGTTCATAATAATTGATAATAATAATTATTATTACTATAGTTAATTATAAAAGATAGTTATAAACTATAAGTGGTGTTTAAACGAATATGTTTTTAACTCGCATTGATTATTATCAGACTAAATAAAAAATGGACAAAAAATGAAATTTTTTATAAGAAACTAAAACTATCTATCATTAATATAAGAGAAGATATTTATAAAGAATAATAACTTGTTTAAACAATTATGCTTTTTAAATTGCTGTAAATATTACTAAGCTCTATCTGAAAAGTTTATAAAAAGTGAAAAACTCCAGACAACATTGCAACGATCTAGCATTACTGTAGGGGAAGGTAGTTATAAGCTATAAGCAAAAAAAAAATTTGTTTAAATAATTTTTCGGATACCTTTTTTTGCCCTTCTTCCTGAGGTGAGCCCACAACCGTAAAAAATTCCTGGCTACGCCGCCGCCCATCCAAACATTTTTCTTAGGCGAAAATAAATTCGTCCATGACACACTAATCCATTAATGAAATGGGAGAATTTGAAATTATTAATTATTATGATAATATACTAATAATCGGGATTATTAATTTCTAAATGATTAACTTTTATGCATTGTTTAGAAATGAAAAAATAATGATCTTACTGTAATTGTCTGTATGTCTGTACAATAACTTTCAGAAAGTGTGCTCTTTGCGATAAAAATATATATCATGTTAAAGTACTTAAATTTAGATAATTTGTAGTAATTATGAAACGTTATTAAAAAGGCGTTGGTGCTGGAAGTACCTGGTCTTTTCGTGTGAAAAAAGATCGTTCTCGAATCTAATCTGGAAAAGAATTATAATTCTGTGTAATTGGTTTATTTTTATCAAACTGAATAGTGATAAAACTTTTTTTCAGTAAAAACGTTGAGGAAACAGTTGTATAAATTAAAAAAAAAGTATAATGAAAAAAGGATTTCTGATTGTTTTTGCGGAAATCTTTGTACGTGCTTAGAAAAATAACGTGAGATGTGCTGATTAAATGTTTTTCGAGACGTCAAATCAAATACGCCTATGAATTTTTGAATTAAAATATATATTTATCAAGTAATGTGTAATTTAATAGAATTTTATTGTTTGAAAATAAATTGTTAACTAATTTATTATTAAACAGGCCAGTACAATTTTAGCAGGAATAACTAG
>JAAAKG020054625.1:0-18186 GCA_010014905.2 Druon quercuslanigerum | reverse complement strand
CATAGTTTCTCGTAATTCTTTTAACTTGAGATCATTCACCCCCCTAGCATTCCAAACACCCAGTCTCCATTCGTCGCTTGAAACTTGACCTTTACACTATCCGTGTGCATGCCTTTTGTCAATTAAAGTTTCAGTCCTTTCCGAGGCTACTTTGTTGTTTGTATTATTTATTGTTTAGATTTTTCGCCCAACTACCACATTTGTGCAATAAGTTCATTTTGCGAGTCGAAATCATGTGCAAGTAAAGTACCTATTCTTTATATGGTGGAAACTGTAGTTATAACGCCCGTCCAACAAAACTTCAGTTAATAAGGAACTATTGGGAACCGAGAGAGTGGTCTTGCATTCATGTTTTTATACTGTGAAGATCACCAGCCTTCAGCAGCGTTGCATTAGATGCGAGGTCTTGTGATCCCATCTTATAGTAGCCGGCCATCCTCTGGGCACGAAACCAATGACTTACACATTTTTATTACAAAAACTAGAGAGTGTCAGGTTACACCGGCATTTCTTCTTTTCTTTGTTTTTTTTTATGTTTCCACCCAATGGTCATTTGACATGTGTACAAAATTCGTTCACGTATGATATGTATATATATTTTTTCTTGTTGTTAAAAAACTGTTAAAAACGTTTTAAAAAGCCATTTCGAGCAGGATATTTCAATTTTCAGTTATATTTTTAATATTCACAATGTCACATACAGTTAAATAAATTGCAATTTAATTTTCTGCCACAATATTTGGTAGTAAATGACCAAACTAACTTATCTTTGAGGCGACTGCTTGAATTTCGTAGATTTCTATCCTGCAGTTTCAGTTTTCGCGGTGAAAACTATGATAAACTTTAAAAAGTAGACAATACACCTATATGGCCGTACGTATCGAGATTTCGTGACATACTGAATTTTATTCGAAATAAGAAATCTGTAGAGTCTGAGGTTACACTGGCATCTCTTACTTGATAAAACGGATTATGCTGTTTATGTGTAACGAATTTTCTATTTCATTTTTACTTTTATGTATCCGGAGAACGGTTTAATTATTTTCAAAGTTAAATTTTCCATACAGTTCCACTGTAGGATAATGATAATTAATAATAAAATAATAAGCTAGTTTGGTGGACATATCTGCTGGCCTGTTATATTCCCAGATGGTTATTGATAAGTCAATTTGCCTCCATTATTTTGGAGAGTTTTTTTGCGTTAATCTCTTTGGCTATAACAATTTGGCAATTTAAAAAGCCTCGTTGAACGTTCCCTGCTGAAAATCTTAAAACTCGATTCGATTCAGCAAATACTGTACTGGGCGCAGCAAAGTATGATTCTTTGTTTCCCTCTACAGAATACACTGATTTTAAAAAATTATTCGTAATATCCACAGTGTGATATTTTCCCGAAGAGAGAGATCACATAGATCGCGAAGAGATGAGCAAACTGAACGTTAAGTTGAATAAAAAATTATTCTTGAAGTAACACTGTGAGAGATAAGAGGAATCACGCCAGCAATTCGCAGCTGTACCTTTTCGAATTTCAGGCTAGTCTTACACTGAAATCGTCTACTTCCACATCCATTTCCTTGAACCTGGATAACATTTTTAATGCAATTTTTTTTACTGCATTTTGATTGCACAATTGTTTACATTCTCATCTCAATGAGATTGTATTCGGTTTATGTGAAAATTAAGTCTTGCGGATTTCATCAACTCTAGACGTTTTCGAACACACTGGTTTCGAAAAAATGGATTTTGTAGTCGTTGTAGTCTGTGAAAACGATACCTTTCGAAGGTTTTATCACGTTGAATTACCCTTGTTCACTTTATTTTAAAGCCTGAAAAGTAAGGATGAGTTCGCAAGCCATTTATTTCGGATAAAAATTTTAAATTTAGAGCATTTTTTACATTGTTGCAACTATTTTTTTTAAGATATAAAAATTCTATGTACGGTCATTCGTCCTACTCGGAAATTCGAAACATTTTGTCTCACAACTATTTTCGATAAAAGTCAAATTATCAGAGTTACAGAATTTTCAAAATTAAAAACAAAAAGACAAGAAAAATTTACCCCGGGAAATAATAATTATATTCAAAAAATTGCATATTAAGTTGTCAAAGTTTGTCTCAATAAAGTACCTCAATTACTGAAATAAGGATAAATATTTAAATAATTCTGGTCCTAATTCGCTCTACAAATGGAAAAATTAGATTTTTTCATTATTCACTACTTTAATTCCATCTGTCGAGCCCATAGCTATAAGTATATTTAACTAGAGTAGGTACATGTTATTGCCAGGCGAACTCAGAGAACGAACTTTTTCAATTAAAAAGAATTCATTTGTTTCTCTTACTACTTTTGTCGCTGAAGTCTTTTTAAAATAGATGAACTCTGCTTTCATTTGCTAGTTTCATTTATACAACTACATTTTCTCAACTCTTAATGATATTATTTTTCATTTATAAAGAATTCACTTAGAAACTAAATTAAATTTATTTCCTTCCTGCATAATTGCACAGCGTTTCTTTTTTATTTCAATTCAGGATACACTTATTTAATTTAAACTATAGATAAAATTTTCCATTGACATTTATTTTTTAACCTTTGTTAACCCATTAAGTCCTGACTGGACACATTTTTAAGATTTTTTTCAACGGCTCTATTAAGTAAGAAATCGGTCATAGAAAAAATTAACACGACCTATTTCCGACGTAAAATTGTCTGACCTTTCGATTTCTGAAGTTAGAATTTCAAAAAAATGCATATTTGAAAAGATATATTTGTTTATTTAACAAAAAACACAAATTGTCGAATGAAAAAAAATTTTAATGTGTGATTTTAGGAACGAAATTGCCCGTAGATTTTTTTATTGGTGCATTGAAAGTATCCATGCACTCTAGCCTTTAAAATGTAGTGGTTGGTTTTTTCAAATTAAACATGGCGGCATCTAATATGGCGGCTTAAGTTCAAATTTTATTTTTTATTTTTACGGCACTTTTCCCTGCAATAACAATGTTTCTTCAATTTTAATCAAAATAAGTGCAATGTGATAGCGGATCCAATATGGCTGCCAAAAATTTCAAAAAAATTCTTAAATTTTTATGTACATACGTATAGGTGGGTTTTTTGGGTCGCTGATTACGAATCTTCCATTAGATTTTCAAAATTCAAGATAGCGGATCTAATATGGCTGCCAAAAATTTCGGAAATGTTTCAATTTTCATAAAAAAT
This sequence comes from Druon quercuslanigerum, assembly GCA_010014905.2. Taxonomy (NCBI): domain Eukaryota; kingdom Metazoa; phylum Arthropoda; class Insecta; order Hymenoptera; family Cynipidae; genus Druon; species Druon quercuslanigerum. The sequence goes on along the minus strand of JAAAKG020054625.1, from coordinate 14,966 downwards.
TTTATGGAAGGGTTTTTTTGGATTGCTTATTATGAATCTGTTGTCAGATTTTCAAAATTCAAGACGGTGGATACAATATAGCTGACAAAAATTTCAAAAAATTGCTCAATTTTCATGAAGATATTTAATTTAAAAAAACGAGATTCCTAAGCAGCTAAAACATTTATTTTAACACCTAGTAATAAAAAAGATAATTTAAGTAAATGACATGAAACTGTAACAATAGAATCAAAACAAAAATGTTCAAATTTTAAAAAATGCGGTTCAAGGACGCAGAAAATCTGTAAGATTTGCGATGTATATTCATGCAGAACTTCTTTTTAATTCATCATAAATAAGTTTAAATCTAATACTAAGTTTTTGGATTATTAATTATAAAAGGTTTTATTATAAAAAAAATTATAAAAATAAAAAAAAATTTGAAAAATTTGAAAAAATTAAAAAAAAAAAAGAGTCCTTCTTTATTGCGTTTACCTTCTCTCTGTGAAAGCCGGGCAACGACACATAATCTTGAATTTTTAAACATCTGACAACAGAATCGTAATCAGCGATTCGTAAAACCCTCTTATACGAATTTTCATGATATTTGAACCATTTTTTGACATTTTTGGCAGCAATATTGGATCCACCATTTTGAATTTAAAAAAGCTGATAACATATTCGTAATCAGCTATCCAAAAAACCCCTTGACAAAATTTTTGATAAAAATTAAACAACTTTCAAAATTTTCGGAAGCCATATTGGATCTGCCAACTTGAATTTTGAAAATCTGAATCAATAAGTTAGAATCTTATACTAAGTATTTGGATTATTGAGTATAAAAGGTTTTCTTCTAAACAAATTTTAATTTGAAAAAATAAAAAAAAAGAAGAGGCTTTGTTTATTGCGTTCAGCTCCTCGTGGTGATATCCAGTCAACGACATATAAGATTCATAACCTCCCAATTCATATTTTCAAGAAATTGTTCAAATGTTTTGAAATTATTGGCAGCCATATTAGATCCACCATCTTGAATTTTAAAAATCTGATAACAGATTCGTAATCAGCGAGCCGTAAAACCACCCCCTTATACGAATTTTTATATTTTCTTGAAATTTTTGGCAGTCATATTGGATCCGCCATATTCAGTTTTGAAAATCTGATAGCAGATTCGTAATCACCGACCCAAAAATAAACTCTATATGAATTTTCATAAAAATTGAACCATTTTTTTGACATTTTTGGCAGCCATATTGGATCTGCCATCTTAAATTTTGAAAATCGGGTAGCATATTTTCAATCAGCGATCCAAAAAAACTATTTTGCACTAATTTTTATCAAAAATGAAAAAAATTGTTAATGCAGGAAAAAGTACCGGAAAAATTTCAAAAATTTATTATTGGGGCTGACATATTGGATGCCGCCATATTTAATTTGAAAAAACCTACCACTACATTTTGAAGGCTAGAGTGCATGGACACTTTTAATGCACAAATCAAAAAAATCTACCGATGATTTCGATCCTGAAATTACATTTAAAAATTTTTTCATTCGACAATTCGTATTTTTTGTAAAATAAACAAATATATCTTTTCAAATATGCATTTTTTTAAAATTCTGACTCCAGAAATTGAAAGGTCAGACAATGTTACGTCGGAAATAGGTAGTGTTGATTTTTTCTATGACCGATTTCTTAATTAATAGAGCCGTTGAAAAAAATCTTAACAATGTGTCCAGTCAGGGCTTAAAGGGTTAATTTGTATTTTTTATTTACACTGACTCTGATAATGAACTTTTATAATTTCGAATTTAGAAAATTTTAACAAATTATTTGTAAACACAAATTCAAGAAATTAAAATTCATTAACAAATTTAAACGGAATTTGAATTAAACATTCATTTTGAGATTCTGATGAGAATCATAAAATATCACACATTAAGTGCCTCATGCCCGGGCTTTTAACGACGTATTACAAATTCAGGAAGTGAGGCGCAATAATTTGCATGGCGCATAAATTCGAGCTTACGTAATTCATGTACCCCTGAAGTCATATATGAACTTCACTTTTCGGACATACGCACGCAATCACACACTCTCTACAGACTACAGGCAAATACAGTCATGCATATATATGAAGAGTCCGAGTTCCATTTTTTTCTACGCCCCCTGGGAGCCATCCATAAATTACGTTACAATTTGCGGGGAAGGGGGGTTGTCAAGCAAAATTTTATGATCTGTTACATTATTTTATAACTTTGAAGCTTAGTATAAAAGATTGTATTAACGGCATAAGATCTTTAAGATCGGGAAAATTAGATTAATACTATCAGTTTTTCCATCATTTTATAGAAAATTATCCATAAAACAAAGTCTTTTTTATAATTTTTAAAATTACTACTAGCCCCAAAATTATGCAATATTTTTAATGTTTTTTGGGGTGTACACTATTTCCTAAATGCACCCTTAGATTTTTTTACCTACTTTTCTAGATTTGACATCAGATTAAACATAATATAAAAATATCTAAGACTTTTAGCAAAGAATTTCAATTTTAAATTGTTGATAAAAATATAAAATTAGGTGATATAATAAAATATTTAAGAAAATGGTATAATCTCGTGTTATAAGCGTTTATTATGATCGCAATCGTTCCTAACAAGGCTTAGGTGATTCTGGAATTCTAAATATTTTGTATGCTTTCGGCTTTTCACATTAATACATTTTAAGGGTACTTAGAAATATAAATTCGCTAACTTTTTTAATTTTAAATGTTTCCAGTTTAAAATCATACAATTTTGGACAACTTTTTAAAATGGGTCTGTCTCGAAGATTTGCGTGTTTTGTTCTAAATAATTCAATTTTGAAGATTCGAATGTCTCAAAACATCCTAATTATAAATCTACCAGATTGGAAAAATTTCATATGAAAATTATAAAAATTACATAATTTTAAATTATTTAAATTATTTAATCATGTACTAAATTATTTAAATTAAATTAATTTTTAAATCAAGCTCTTTAATTTGAGGGATTTACAATTATACATTCTATCATTTGGAATCTTCATATTTTAAAGTAATGTAACATTGATTTTTTCATATACTTCGATACTGACGATTTAGAACGAAAAATAATATATAATATATATTTTGTGTTTGAATAGTTCAATTTTGAAGATTTACAATTGAAAACTCCTGATTTTAAATATTTATAAATCAAAGTTCTTAAATGCGAATAATTTTGAAGACCGAAAATCAACCTTTCAATTCTAAAAATTCAAAATTAAAATAAAAATTTTTAATTTTAACAGTTGCACAGTGTTGAAACGTAAATTTGTAAAATTCTCAACTATTCAATTATTTTTATTAACATTTATTTCTTAAAGGTGTGTAATTAGAAATTTTAGATTTATAATTGAACCTTTTTTCTGTTTTAAGCATTTCAATTCAAGAATTATTATTGCATAATAGAAAATGATTCAATTTTTAATTGTTTTTTTACCTAGCCCATTTTTAAAGATTAAAACTTTAAATTTATTTTATTTGATAGATTTACAATTGAAAATGATTAATTTTTAATATTTTTAATGTTTTTTAATATTTAATATTTATATAAAATAAAGGTTCTTTAATTTTTAAGATTACAAAATTTTTAATATTACAAAATTTGAATTATACGATTAAAAATTCTTATATTTGGATGATTTTGGAGACCAAATTCAAGAATTGTTATTTTGTTAAACATAGAATTTAAAATTATTAAATTTTCAAGATTCATATCTTATAGGTATGTAAATTGGAAAATTTTTTTCAACATGCAGTTCAATTTTAAAGATTGACAATGGAAAATAACTTTTTTTTAAAGATTTGAAAACAAAAGATCTTTAATGGATATTTAAAATGCATCAAAGAATATAATGCAATTTTGAATACTTTTTTTAAAAATTAGTTTAGTTTGAAAGATTTTCAATAAAAATTTCTTTAATTTAATAGATTTTCGTTAAAAAAAATTTATCAACTCTGTGCAGTGTAAATAACAGTTAATTCATTTTTTGTAAATTATTATAATTTTTTGCATATGTAACATAAGATATTTCCTTATTTAAGAAAGGCACGGTAATTCTGGCGTCTGGAGTCTCGGGTAACTAAAGTTTATTTAATAAGACATGACTGGGAATATTTAAAAAAGACACGTAACATATGCGGGGAGGAGGCGAAACAAATTTGTTGCAGCTTGTTATAAGCAAGAGGGGAGGGGCAAAAATTAGCAAAAATATGCTACGTTATTTATGGATGGCCTCTTGTCTGAAAATAGAAAAGGAAACGCCCAACGATTCTTATCTTTCATACACAATAATTATGCGAACATACATTCGTATGTATTTTAACTGTACAAAAGTCACGTTTTATGTCGCAGAACTCTCGGTAAAAAGCCAACGAGACATAGTGAACTGAATACTAAGCAGCAGACTCCGTAATTCGATTGAATCTTCTTCAAGGCGATCACGTCGTTGTGGGTGCCAAATCTCTCGCAAAACTTCATTTTCCGAAGGAGGAAAATTTGCGAGAAACAAAGGATCGAAAAATTATTGAGTTAGGTTCACGTGAAATGATCCGAGTCTCATTTTTGTCAAGGGTTTTAAAAAAAATTTATTTTGCTTTGTTTTGGAAACTTCTAAGCAGTAATTGATAGTAGAGAATTTGATCAATGCAATTCAAATCTTCTCTTGTATGATTTTAAACATTTTCAAATAGTGAGCATTTACAACTTTTTAAATTTAAATATTTGTAAGGTGGACTCTGAAAAATTCAAGTTTAAGCCCTTGGACAATTCGGATAATTTTTACGTTTAAGGGCATATTACATACTCAAATATCTATATTACCGACCTTACTCTTTAAGTTCACTGAATATTTTTTTTAAGCTTAGGAACTTTTTTGTAAATAAAATATTGGACTGAAACTTTGAAAAATGTATCAGATGATTTAAGTAGTAATTTCGCCAAAAATATGTTCAAAAAAATTAACTAGGACCATTTTTTGCCATAACCTTGAAATTTTTTTAACATAAGAACTTTTTTATGTATAAAATATCTGCAAGATGTAAAAAACGTATGTTAACGTAAGTTACTGTCGGCTCTTGCATTTGTCGAATTTTGGGGCCGATTTTTTACATATAAAAAAAGCTCTCAGACTCATTAAATTTAAAACTAAGAAGATAATATGTCCAAAAGCGGTCCTGGTTTTAATTTATTTAAAAATAATTTTTAGCGAAATTCCAACTCAAATGAAATACATGAGTCCAGTTTATGGTCTTCTAAAACATTTTCCAATTTTTCAGTCCGAATTTTGGTCTTATGGTCTTCATGTAAATAAAACTGAAAACAAAACTACTTTCAAGTTCGTTTTATTAAATATTACGACGTTTCGGCATCAACTGCATGTCTTTTTTAAAGTAACCTGAATAAATAACAATAAAATAATAAAAAATTACGACATTTTTAACCACAATTAAAAGTAAACATGAAATACAAATTATATAAAAATACCTGAATTAAAAACTCGTAGAATAACAAAAAATGTCTAAATTTTAGAGTGAATACATGTCAGTGGAAGTAAATTGTCAAGTAGTAATTGTCATAATTTTAAAAGTATGAACTTCAATATATCAAAATTATCACATTTTTTTGAAAAGCCTCATAGAAATTTAAGAGGCTTTGTTTATTCTGAGACTACATAATTATTTCAGAAAAAAACTTCATAATATTTCAGAACAAACGAACGAACATATGTCTAGACAGACAAACGAAATACATTAGGGTAATGAGCGCAATGGTCAATATAAAGGCGAACCCTAAAGGAACCGCAAATGAGGAAAGCGCGCCAAAGCACTTGATTATTTGATAATACTTTGATAAATTTTGTTTACATTTATAATTTTAGTTTGTAGATTAATAGAAGTATTGTGATATTTGTTTATAAGTATTTTATAAGTATTCTTTTCCCTAGCCAAAATTTTAATATTTTTGAAATCAAAATCAAAGTAATGGTCGAAGTTCCAACAATGTTGTGATAACCCTATATTCAAATTACCAACTCTACAGTCTCTTTTATGTTCAGTTTTAAGTCTCCTGCCTGTTTCACCAATGTAAACTTTTTCACAACATTTGAATTTTATAAGACATACAATTTCAGACAAATTTTCTATATTATCACTGTCCTTTTTATTGAATAAAAATCTATTGAGAGTATTTTTATTATTAAAATAAACATTTATGTTAAATTTTTTTAAGGATCTTCTCACTCTTTCAGAAAGTCCTTCAACATACGGTAACGTGACTTTTAAATAAGATTTTTTATCAGTGTCAATCCAGTCATTCCTCCTACTAGAACTATTATAGATTTCATGAATTCTTTCTCTGACAATACTCTTAATCATAGGGAGCAGATAATTATTATGAACTATGTAATTTATAATTGCTCCAAATTTTCTTTTCTTACTTTAATATCACTTAACTGTATACACCTATCAATTAATCCTTTTATTAAACCAACCTTTTGACAAAAGAAATGATGTGAATTGTAATTGAGATATCTACCCGACCATGATGGTTTTTTGTACCAATTGGTCATTAAATAAGCATCATGTGTTTTAATAATCTGCAAATCAAGGTAATTTATTAAGTTATTTTGTTCAAGTTCGATTGTGAACTGTACGGAATTCTCTATACTATTAAAAGCATTCACGAAATCATTAATTTTATCAGTAGGAACAATAGCCAAAATGTCATCAACATAACGTTTATATAGAACAGATGTAAAATTTAACTTTTTTCCAGCTCTTTTCTCTAAATCTTCTAAAACTAAATTTGAAACTATAGGGGACAAAGGAGAACCCATAGGACAACCACTTAATTGTTTATAATATTTTCCATTAAATAAGAAAAAAATGTTGTGAAAAACAGTTCTGGTAGCTATTAAAAATTGAGATTTGGTTATTTTGGTTAGATTATGATTTAAATTTAATTTTTCTTCTATGCAATCCAAAAAAAGATCTAATGGAATGTTATCGAACATAGAAACAACATCTAATGAAACCATAGAATGTGTTAAAGGAACCTTAATTTTCTTCAAAGATTCTTTTAAATCCAAACTATTTTTGACAAAGGATTCTGTGTTACCTGAAACAGGTTTTAGAACATTTGATATATATTTTGTTAAGTTATAAGTCGGAGATCCAACTGTAGACACAATTAGTCTCCATTTTAGATTTGGTTTATGTACTTTTGGAAGAGCATAAGCTTCAGCTACCACATTCTTGTGAGTTTTTAATTTATAAGCTAATTGTTCATTTAATTATCTTTTTTTTTCCATCTAATGGCTATATCATTACATTTTACTTCTATTGTTGGTACAAGACTGTTATATTGGCTTTATCAGCATTTAAATCAGTCTTTATGTTCTTTTTGAAAATATTTAACAAGTTTTCCAGATTTTTCAAAATTGGTATCTTATTCTCATCTGGTATCTTACTAACATTAAAGGTAACAGCTAATTTGTCACCCAGTGCTAGAGTTTCAGCTACCTCATCCGGGATTTCAACATTTGAGATATTTTTGAAGCAGCTTTTTAACCTAAAGTCTCTGTATTGTATGTTACATATTAAATTTCTATTTTGCAGTAAATTGAATTTGTTTTTACATTCTTGTCTCTTATATTCTTGTCTCTCTCGTAATATTTAATAAAACGAACTTGAAAGTAGTTTCGTTTTCAGTTTTATTTACGTGAAGACCGCAAGACCAAAATAATTTTTTCTCACATGTACATTGACGGTCGCAGAAAGGAATGATTTGATTCTCATCAAGTCTGATATTAAAAAAATGTGTAAAGTTAGTTTAAATGAAAAGATAATAATTTTTTTTTTTTAACTAACTTGGACCTGAGGTCTCACAGATCGCTATGTATAGTTATATCTAATTAAATAAGTAAAGAAGTTTTTGTTATCTAACTTATACAAGTATATGAAGGGTCAGTCGTGTAATCAAAAAATTAAAAAATGTTATAACTAGTCAATAATAATTAGTCAATTTTTGCTCTGATCTAGGATAATCAAGGCTGCACTTTGTTTGTGTTCGACATCTTGCGTTTTAAACACCTTGAAACAAACTAAAACAGAAATATAAAATACTGACGCTACCGTGGACATGCTGTGTCACGGACGGCCTATAAGCTTTCGATTAATATCACTCCCCAATTAAACGCAACTAAAATTAAATAATACTCACTAATAAGGGCAGACTGGAGTAAGGTCAGGGAGGCCCATATATCAGAACCATGGTGCGATCTGTAAAGGTTAAACGTAGACATTATTTAAAATTAATTCCATTCTTTTTCAATGGAAGCCTTTCTAACTTAGCAAGATAAACAAATTTATATTCAGAAGCTGTGCAGTATTGCGTGACATTCGAAATTTTGAAAAAATCCAAAATAGTGGTTTAAACTAAAATTGTTAATTCAACCAATATTTTGACTTTTATTTTATAACTTAAGCCTAATAAAGTACATTTGAAAACAGTACCTAGTGTGCATCACTATGAATACCATACACATTTTTCGGAAAAATAAATGCATATATCGCTCGCTGGTAGTCATGTTAGATTTTTTTATTTCGGCTTTCACCGACTCTGGACGGTTCCTAAAAAAAAATTTGTTTAAAAATCCAAATCTGAAGGGTTTCTATTTAAAAATGGTGAAATTATTCATCTTTCTTCAATTTGAATCAGCCACAAACATGATATTTTTAAATTTCGGCTGTCGCTGATTATTTAATAATTTTTTCAAATAAATTTGCTTATCTTGTAAAGCCTGGGAGTATCCTGCTAAAAAAGGTTAAAACCAATCATTTATCTTAAATACGAACTAGCTGCCTTTTTCGATTCATAATGTATCATTCTTAATCGCAGCACTTGCTTTGCAGCTATTAACGAGACTTTTCATGAAAGTTAAGCCCCTTTTGTTGAAAACTATCAAAAATACAATTTTTGGTCATCATTTGTCGGCCCGACATTTTGAAAATTTCGAAAAAAATTATTTTTATCCTACAATATTTTTTTTATTTATAAGCATACGGTTGCTGTAACAAAAATATTTTCTTGCGTTATATTATTATGTGGTGTTAATTTTAATTTCAGTATTGAGTGATCAATAAGATTGATGTTATCAATGGCTTTATGGAGAATAACTACTTAACTAAGATGTGTCTTTTTATTTCCAGGTTAAGGAAAAAGATAGCCACTAGGCTAATTGAGATTAGAGATAAATATGGCCCCTCAAAATATTGCGTTGTGACATTTGTATAATAAAATTGAGATTAAAATAAGCCACACATAACTCATTCAATATTGGGGAAATCCGCGATCATAAGAGAGCAGAATGATTTGTTAAACAGTTTAGAGAATAAATAACATTGAGAATTAATAGATGTAACGAATCATGAAGAATAATAAATGGACACATTATTACATATTATGTTTTTTGATTCTAAGGCCGAATTCATTATAATCTGCACAGAAGATTCGGTGATGAATTTGATTAGATTCGAGAAACTGATCATCTTCGTTATTTGAAGCTACTACATAAGTCCCTGATCAGCTCTCAAAAATATCATCAATCTTCAATCCAAACAACTAAGAATCCAAAAAGCCAAATAATCCAAATGATAGTATACATAATCTAAAAATCCTATTCTATAATAAATGCGGCATAAGTAAAATATGCTCACATGAGCGAAACGATGATATTTGTCGCCAAGTTTATTTCCTCATATAGAAAACCATAACCTAAAGTGGGAATCCCGAATTATCACTCACATCGATAATTGCTTTTAATATGACGCTATATTTGAATTTAAACTATTAAAGAAATGATTCCCTTCATTGAAGTTCTCGGTTTATAGACGGTTTATAGACTCGACTTAACGACGGTGTATAGCCTTAAGTTTGCAACATATATTTTTTTGGCCATTGTAGCAAAAGGCGCTCATGGGAACAATAGAATTTTGAAAACAAATTTAACTTTTTGTGTAAGGGTCACCCTATTGAACAATATATTCAAAATATTTAAAATAAAAAATGTTTAAAAATAGTGGAAATTTAAAATTAGAAACTTTCATAAAAAATATTACCAAAATATAAAAAATTCACGGTTGAGCAGTTGAGAAATCTGGAGCCATATAAATTAAATAATTGAAAATTCAAGTACAAACTAATGTAATCGTAATTTCACAATATTAAACAATCCTGATAATCGCGAAGAATTTTAGATAACAACTGCTCTTTTCTGATAAAAACAATCAATAGAAGGCTGCTTATAGTCCTTTATAATATTTATTATTCGTTCTTTTGCACATTGTTGAAAGTGAAATAATAATTGTGACATATCTGCAATCAAGTAAACGTGACCTAAGGACATACGTGATTGTAATTACAGGTCTTCATCAATTTATTCTTCAGGGGTTGATAAATCCAGGAATAGGGTGCATACATATTTCTATCTAAATTTAACTATTACACTTAGCACTCCAGCCTATAATAAAAAGAAACCTCTCAGAAAGACAGAAAATGTTGTGTCTAATATAGCTGACTTGAAGCTACATTAGATTGCTGAGGTTATTTCAGAACTACCAGCTACGAATAATTTTACGTGCATAATGAAATTATTTTTCTACGATTGTGAAAATCTGCGGAATTGCGTGCTGTACGAATGTATGTCAAAATTTTATAAATCATTTAGTATCTTCACTTTTATAATTTAATATTTTGATGTGAAGAATTTCTTATATTTTACTCGTTGTATTTCTTCTAACCCATTTTTCTTAAGTCTTAGGTGTCGAGTTCAGCTGTAGATGTTTATTTTTAATGTGTAGAAAATAAAATAAAACGCTTTTCTTTGGAAATTTCAACGACAACTCGGCGAGGTCGAGCCCTTCTTTCCATCTGGAAATTTCAATGATCTTACAGAAAAGCCTTTCTATATAGAATCGAATGTAAGTATTTATGTTTAATTTTAGGGAAAGAATAGAGACACGTATAATTAATCCAAAAAGATTCCAAGATAAATAAATTGGCTGTTAACGTCCCGAAATTCAACAAAGCTTTTTGCTTTAATATATCAAGATATTTTATAAGCGGTTTTTTAGCTACCTTATTTAATTTTATCTTTGCGTGTGGCCAAAAGGAGAAAGGTCACCCTTATTCTCATTTGGGATGTATTATCATTAAAGAATAAATTAAGCCACGACGTTTCTGCTTATAGAATTCAGGACTGACGGGGTGTAATTGTATTTTTAGACGAGCCAGTTAATACTCGAGGTAATCGATAATTGGTGTTCTTAAAAGGGAAACTAGTGAACATTTATGTAACCATTTTTAGAAATCAGCATATGAGCCTAATGAGTCAATTTCCTTCTAGGAGAAAGCAAACAAAGTCATAAGCTTGTTGCATCAATTTGTTCATGGTTTAACTTTTATTACTTTTCTAAATAAAAAATATTGAGGCATTTAATTATTGCAAATTATTATTTAGTATTATAAAATCAAATAATGTTGGTACTTGTTCGAGGGAAGTCTTAAACTCTCTGATTTTCATAGTCATCTATAATTGATCAAATTATATCGTTTTTCACTAAAGAGAGATTAATTATGTTGTTAATTTTTAGTAATAATAAGGTAGTTAATAATCAGTTCTTTATGTTCTAGTTAAACAGCAATGATTAATAGACTTCTTGCTTGAAGTTGACAACTCAAACTTTCAATTCGCATTATATTACTTTCTTCCACGCTGAATTAAAAATTTTAAAATCCAGTTTTTCAATCATTTCTCTCTATTTGAATAGAACTTAAAAAATTAACCTCTGTATTTCTGAATTTTTATTTTTTATTCTACTTCCAAATTCCTCTTCTCCCAGTAGCTCAAAATAAATCTATAATTAAATAATTGCATAAATGATCAAAATTCTATCTTTTTCACTTTCCTGCATACATTTTTTCCTGCTTATAATTAAAAGAGTTCATTTATTGTTAGAATTAACCCCTAAAATTTTGTCTAGATTATAGATCTTGAGTATATATTTATTTACCTAATTGTAACAAAAGTTGATGCTACCGTTACTTTCGTAAAATGGTTAACGTGTTACGGTTACTTTTACTAAAAAAGTAACGCTATGCCTTAGTTTTACTACTTTTAATTCAGCTTTTAATACCTTTCATTAATTTTTAAAACACTTTAGATAGTTTTTTTTTAATTTAAAAGTGTTTTCAATCTTTAAAATGTTTTACTTAATGTAATTTAAAAAAATTTTAGATTAATTAATAATTTTATTATTTCACATGGGTTTGCCAGGGTTCGTATTTCTCCGCGACGAAATAAATCTTTTTAAGAGAAAATCAGGCGACACATATTTTTCCGATTGGACACAAAAAATGTTGATGAAGTGAAGCTAGTCAAATTTTTGTTTGTACTTTTATTTCGAATTTTGAAAACATAAAAAGAAGATTTTCCAGAAAATCCAACCTTTTGTGGACTAATTACCTTTTTAAGCCTGAAAATATAATCTTCAAATTTTTCTCATAAACGATGCACGGTACGCTCTAAATTTGAATTAGTTAAAAATTTTACTAATTTTAATCATTGGCCCATTTCTAGGTATAAAACAGTTATTTTTTGTTAACGTATCAATAGGAATTACTTATTTATTAGTAAAAACTATCATTCATAGCTAAAATTGAGTCACTAATTGAAATTAGTAAACATCATAAAAGAACAAGAGGCATTTCTTAGACTTTTTCTAATAATGCAAACTTTTATTAAAATTTGTATTTTGTATCTATTGTTTTTTTTTGAGAAAAATTTTCCTGGACAAAAAAATCATTCAGCTCACATAAAACTTATAAGAGGTTTTCTTTATAGAAGGCTAAATTAAAAAAAAATATTGGCAAAAAGTATAAGAGAACGTTTTTTTGTGGCAATCGACTTTTTATATTTCCAAACACTTTATCACCCCCTAGTTCACTTTAAACGTTCTTCAAATCTTGCTAAGGATTTCGAAAGATGACAGCAACCCTCACCAGAATACGAAAAGAAAATTCAAATATCCGAATTAGATAAAAAACTGTATAATTTTATTTTCAAGAAAAAGTGGCGATTTGTTGAAAAATAGACATCAAAATTTAATTATCCGTAACTTCCTGGACATTTAGTTTGTTCACAATGGAAATATACGTGTCGCGTGATTTCAATTTATTTAAAAAAACCTAAAACTTCTTTTTCTTATTTCTTCAGTGATCAAATGATTAAAAATCTTTTCATTATATTTTTTCGATTTGGTTCTTTTAATGGATCTTTAAATACTATCTACATTTCGCAAACATATTCTTCAGATTTTAATACGAAAAGTAAAAAAAAATATTGCATTGCATTTTTTCAGTTTTTGAATGCAATATTTTTTTTGTTTCAAAAATCCCAAAGATGATGAAAACGTGTCTTGAAATTGGGAATTATGACATATAATGTTGGCTATGCACCAGGAACAAATTTCTTCAAGTAAAGTACAGAAACGGACATTACTTTACATTGCAGTTACTTTGAAAATTATAGCGCGTTAAAGTTACCGATACTTTTTAAAATAAGAAACGCGTTACCGCATCCTTTACTAAAAAAATGTAATGTTAAGGGTAAAACTTTACTATTTTTCAATATTATAGCTGTCGATAAGATAAATGTATTAAAAAAATTGATGTTAAGTGTTTTTTCACTTACTGGCCGTAAATCAATATTTTTTGAATATTGATTTTTTCACAATTTAAAAAATTTATAAAAAAAATATTGTTTTTCGAACAGTAGATAAAAACACTTAACATCGAATTTATGTAACGCTTTTCTGTCTAACACTGCTTGGATTATCACCCCCTTGAGTCAAAACTTGAATTTCGTTCACTTGGAAGAAGTTTATTTTACAACCCCGTTGAGTTCAAATTCCAAAAACAATTGAATTTCTCTACTTTCTACAGTAATTCTGTCTCTCAATTACTCTGCATAGACTTAGAGTTATCTTAGGACGAGTATAACTTTCTGGAAAATCCTGAATCTACATTTTATTTCTCCCTAAGAAATCTAGATTTAAAAATCGACCACCAAGTTTTGCTCTCCTCAGAATACCTGATTCTGTGAACTCCAACTAGGGGAAGAGCTTCACCTGATTTCTGTCACATCAACCGAGCTGATCACGGGTAGTGCTAATTACCTTCATGAGTTTATCACCCAATATTGTTCACTTAGCCACCCTGAATCTTGCAGCCTCCTAGATTCAAAATAAAATTTCCAAATTCTAGAATTATTTCGGAAACAATCCCCCAAAGAATTTTAGCTACCCCCTTCGCTCACTTTATGCGAGGTTGGCAGCCGAGCGTCACAGGTTACAGGTGAGCTATCGACCTGGGGCCAGAAATACCGTGCAGCATCGACCGTCGGCGTTATACGGCTATACCTGGTTCTTCCTATTCCTGGGGTAGTTGGGGGACGCTAAGGGTGGAAAACGACCACGAGGGGTGGCGGCGGAGCGCCGGGGCTGACGCACGGCCGCCAATCCTAGGAACCTCCCCAAAGCGTCTGCGCGGAAAATGCTCTCTAGATATTTCGCGGGGGTGCTCGCGAGGAGGGGTATGCGCGTCGAGGAAGTGGCGGGGAGAACTCTGAGAGCAGACGTTCCAAAGCAACCCCGACGGAGAGACACGTCGAGACGCCCCTGCACATCGGGAGCCCTTCGGTCTGCGTGAGTATGCCAAACCCTTGCCATTCTTCTCTGTTCTTTATGCACCCACATCCCCACCCAACCCCCGATACAGGACCCCCCTTAACCATATCCATCCCCTTTTTATTCCCACCATCGACACCGGACCAAAAGCATTTACACCACACCCCAACCACCAACGGG
>JAAAKG020054614.1:0-18186 GCA_010014905.2 Druon quercuslanigerum | reverse complement strand
TAGTTCAATAGCTGACTAGTCATATCTAGCCATTGAAAGAAAAAAAATTGAGCGCTAAATCACAAAGGAATTAATTTGTCAAATATTCAACCCTTAATCCTATACGGGGGTAGTTTTAGAGGTGCACGAGAGCTAAATATTTTTTTTTTATTTTACAAAAAAAACGTAAAAATATTGTGCGTCCACAAATTTGTTTCTTAAAGTCATAAAAGTGAAGGTTCATTTTCTTCAATTTTCATCTCTTCAGAAGGGGTGGTTTATAACATAACATATTCATAAAATACAACATTTTCAATGCATCATATAACAGAGATATACATTTGTGAAAAATACAACCCTATGAAGGGGTAGTATTTACAGCGATGGATGAGGATGCGAATTTTTTTGGTCAGATTAGAGTTAAACAGTGAACAGTTACTAGGTTTTGGCACTCTGTTGCATTTTGTAGGTGATGATTCAACGTCGTAATTTGTTGTAGGGATTGATATAATTCTGAATACCTTAAATTCAGCAAATTTGTGCTCTTATTTTAAGGTAAGAAAAACATGCTGACTGAATGCTGAGGTCATATTTGATTTCAGCGACCCCGAAAACATAAGGGTGCATTGGTCTCGTTTCTTGGGAAAAAACAATTTTTTTAGTGGATTACCTTCAATTGAGCAAATTTGAGCCCTTATTTTGAGGGTAGAAACAAACCCTGACCTTATCAAGCAATTCTGAGGTCATATTCGGTTTCAGCGACCCCAAAAACATAAGGGTACATTGGTCTCGCTTCTGGGACAGACCTCTTTTTCTTGTGGTGCTGTGTTATCAAGCTACTAGAGGGGCTATCCGATAAGTCCGCAATTCCGGGAATTTTCCGCCCCGACAGCCCCGAAGTTGGAAAGTTATCGGACTTGGACTGTTAATCGAAAATTCAAGTACACCAGAACCTTTTAATATCGGTCTTCTTGTTATTTCGGACTCGGCGTGCACACGCTCACACTTGGGATATCAGCGCCTCCGTGGGCCGATCCCTTTTCAGCGCCGTACTGTCTTCTCCTTCGGTGCAGGCGTCCAAAATATGTAGCTACGGCACCTCTTCGTATACCTGCTTTCTAAACTGCGTCGAGGGTTTGAAAGTTCGCGCAAAGCCCTGAGCGTTACGATGTTCAGATTCCCTACTGCATTTGGTAGAAAGTTCTATTTTATTCTATTGTGCTAAGGATTATCATACAATTCTTATTTAAAATAAAAAATTCGTCTTTTTGTTTGAATATTTGACTATCCTTAGTTGTTTTGTAATCCTTTTTGTTTTAAAATCTGGCCGTTTATTTAAAAATGTACCTTTTCAAGTTGAAAATTTAACTATTTTGCTACAATCATCTGTTAAATATGAATAACTCAGTTTGTTGGTGGTCCTTTATTAACACTGGTTGTAAGGAGGGTTTCACAGATTAAGGGACAGGCTATATATAGGAAGAGTTTCAGGAGTTATGGGGCAATGATTGTAAAGAGGATCTCAGGTGTTATGAAACAAGGATTACAACGATGATTGCAGAAATTAAGGTGCAGGAGATCTGAGAAGGGTTGCAGACACGGCTTATACGAGGAAGGATTGAGGGTTTGGAGGGTTCTATAAATTAAGAACAGGTGTTGTAAGCAGGTTTTCAAGAGTTATCGGACCAGGGTTTTAGGGATGGTGGCAGGGATTTAAGGGCAGGGGTTTTAAGGATGGTTTCAAGGGTTAAGGAACAGGCGTTGTAAGGAGGGATTCAAGAGTTCAATGAAATGATTCTGTAAAAGGGGTTTCAGAGTTTCGGGGGCAGGGGTTGTAAAGAGGGTTGCGTATTTTAAGGCAGAGGAGTTTTAAAAAAGATTTTATGAGTTAATTAGTTAAGGAAGTTCTTAAAGGATTAAATCACAAGAATTGTAAACAGGGATGCATTGGTTAAGTCTGAGGTCAAGGATTGGGGAGAAGTAGTAAATTCTTGCAACAGCAACGGCGGCGAGATCTTTTTATTAATTAACAAGTTGCGCCGACGTTAATTGTTGCTATAATCAAGCTTCTTTTATAAGTGCACACCGTTGTATGATCATCAACGTAATTAACTGCTTACGTATGTTAGTTCTTGGACCAGATTAAAATTACATCAGATTATTAACTGGGAACCCAGTATTAATTTATTATTTATAGCCCCCGATGAAGAACAAATATTTTTTGACTCAGCCCACAATGAGCAGACACTGGAGTGAGAGAGATGGAAAGAGATTTAAGCAAATCATTTCACCGGCTCCACGAAGTTTGCCTGTCCGAAGAGGTAGTTGTATTATTTGTTCGTAGGACTGACGTTGCGAAAAATTAACTTATCGAGCAGCCGCATCATTGACTCATGAACCGCGGTTTCAATCCTTTAGTTCTTCGTAAATTTCGTAATTAATACTAAGGCAAAGAATAACACGATATACGAAAGTTAAAAAGCATTCACTAATAGCCGTTTTTCTTTTTTTATAGTTATATGTGCATTTATATGATATTTATAAAGTTATGAAGTGTAATTAAGTTTTTTCGATTTCATTGAAATACCAAATCGATACTTTAACTTTTAATTACTTAATAAAAGAGAATGATACTCTTTATTAATTCTTGTAAATATTTTGTAATTTTTCTTAAAATAGATATAAATTGGCGGAGAATATAATAATAAGAATAATAATGCTCTTTTGCTTCTTTTTTATTAAATTTTTAAGCGTAATTTCGAATTTTTAGAAATTTTGAAGAAATCTAAAGTCGTTTATCAGATTGAAAATAATTTTGATTTTACGTTTTGTTATTTTTTTAAGTTTACGAAGAATTTCAAATTATACATGATTAAAGGATTTTTAAATCAGTCAAAAACGTTCCAAAAGTCTGAAAGACTTTTTTAAAGACTTCTATAAGTTTTTAAATTAATAATTAATGTTAAAAAAAGATTTTAAAAATCGCATAATTTAAGCACTGAAGATTTATAAGATACTAGAAAATGGAAACATATTTTTCTGTAAATTTAACATTTTAATAGTTTATTCTTCTAAAAGCAAATCCTTGTAAGCTCGAATTATGCTTCATTCTGTAAAAATGTTTGATGTAAGTTGTTGGCTTTAGGGGCCTAGCGATTTTTATGTTTCATTCATTGAGGTTTATATAAAAATGAATTCAAAATGAGTTCCAACATTATTCCAATCAATTTAATTAGATTTTAGAGATTTCAAGAGAATTTTCATCAATTTTAGTCAATTCAACGCAATTCGATGCTTCTTGAAGGTCAAATATTTATATGTTAAAAGCAGTTCAAAATCAGTAGAAAAGGCATAAAAATTCCTATCGAAAATGTCATGAGCAACACAAATTTTTGGAGGCTAAAAGACAATCATGGGATATTATGTATACATTAGTATTACTTTTAAGCAGAACAATTTGTTTTGCAAAAGTAGTTTAAAAGATGTTTTTTGCCTATTTAGCGTGTTTTTCAAAGTGTTTGAACTTACCAATATTTGTTTGATTTATTTTAAAAGAAATTCTTCTAAAACTTTTCGGTAATTTTACAGAATCTGTATTAGTAATCCGATTTCCTTATAAATGAGTCTTTTAGAGTTTTTAGGGACAAGAAATCCGAATTTAATGACAAAATTTTTTATTCTATTTGGCTTATCCAATATGGCAAAATAAAAATTTGAAAATTATTTTAACCTTAAGAAAACGGATATCTTAAGGTTTTCAATTTCGCTCAATTCAAATAAATGAAACTTGTATAATTTGAAATTCTTCCATTTTTATGACTTAAATTAAAGATTTAATAATTCGGAATGTTTAAAGTCTAAATTGACGTTACTTTTGACGTTTTTTTTTTAATATGTAGTTCATTTTTGGAGACTTGCAATAGAAAATTCTTCAATTTCGAATACTTGAAATTCAATACTCTTTAATATTTTATATTCCTAACAAAATGTGATAAAATGTTTCAAAACTACGTTCTATTCCAAATAATTATAAACCAATTGACCTTAAACAATAAAAATATCCAAAGATATGGAAGTTTAAGAAACAAATGACCAAAATTTTTAATTTTGAATATCCCCTTAGGTTTCTCCTTTTTTCAAAAATCATTTTACTCAATTTCTTTCAACACTTCAAAGAACTCATATTAGGATTTCCATAAAAATTACTTATAATCTCTGAAATTCTTGAAATGATTTGACATGGAATTGCTCTCATACATTTGATACAATAGTGTTGAATAATGTAGAAAAGTTCGCTTTCTGGACAAAATCAAGTGCCAAGCACGAAAAACATTATGAGAATGTTATTGTTAAAGCCAAAGGAGCTGTAACAAAAGAGAAATCACAATGACCATATTACAAATGCCGATAGTTTGATCCTTAATTTTAAAAGTTGTGGGCACAAATGCGGGGTAAATATATGTAGAATTGCAAATTATTCAATTTGCAATGTTTACTCTGAATTTTTTACATATTCAGAAAATATATTTTATGCTGATGTGTGCTTCTGGACCTAAAAAAACTTTTAGAATTAGTTGTCAAATATTTTTGAACATTTAAAAAAAAAACTAGAAAATTTTTGTTTAAGTTTTCTACAAAAGGTTTTCCGGGTATTTTTTAATATTTGGAACCATTTGTTGCGTAATTCCAAATATTATTTTTATTGTCTTAAAATTTTTTTGCTCTGAAAATTGAAAATGACTAGTGCTAAAAAGTTGCTGCGTCGCAATGCGTTAAAAAATTTGGAATTTTTGATTTCAAAAAAACGTCCGATATTCTTATTTCTAGTAAAAACGTACCTTTATGTGGGAAAATACCTATATATCATTAAAAATATAGTATTATTACAGACACTATCGTAAACGTATTGTTACAAAGAAATAATAATTTTGTAAAGTGGCATATTAAACACCAAAATAGATAGTATTCACGAAAATACATATTAACAAAATAATTTAAATGAAATTGAAAACTTCTTTCTATACTCGTCTTATCCGTTCGTACCGAAAATATCCTCTGAAGATAATGCCCTCTGGTATTCCCACGTAAGTACGGGTTTCTTTATGATCAAGACAAAAAACAGTTCGACTCCGATGGAAAAATCTGAGTGTTGCAACTGAATAAGTATTATTTTTGAAATCTACAGTAACATATTTTGGAACAGGAGCTTCACTATGGTTAGGCCGTATTTTCTTTCGGAGTTCTGCAGCTAAACCATGTCTATCTGGCATTCGTATATAAATTACGGTTTTACCGACACATGAACCTAAACTCCAGATACGAGGTGTACCACGCCAATAATCTTGGAGAATTCCTGTATACTTAGAGGCATCTGACGTTTCTACATTAGTGATGCTTTCTGGAGGAATATCAATGGGAAGACTCAGGGGTGATGGTCGAACATTTCTTCTTATTTCAGATCCTTTCAAATCTAATTTTGTAAGAAGAAAAAGTAGGTTTATTAAAGATTACTTCAAATTTTGACATTATTTGGATTTTTATTCAAAATTTTTTTAAATTTAGATTTCATAACTGTATAATTAAATTTTAGGGATATTAGCGCCGTAACGATGTACTTATTCAAAATGTTAATAAATCATCACTCTTGCAATCTTAAGAAGTGGTATTGCAATTCCAAATGCTTGTAGTGAATTACGAAAACGCCAGGGCCTTACAAAGTTTGTTATGTGACATCATATCCCATTCAAATTGAGGCTAACTTAACACAAGCCTTGTGTTCGATCACGCTTATTGTTTCCAAGCTTCCCAGTTTCCCAAGTCCAAGAGAAACTTTAGCTTACGTCTGAATTTATGAATTAGATGCGCTCAGCGCATGAGTGCGAATTTCAAGTTCGGAACCAGCATTTTTCTAACAAATTCCAATGTTCAGATCCTTAGAATTTTCTGCGCGTTAAATCCTTTATGATGTCAGAAACCAAAATGCTAATTTAGTTTACGGAAAAGAACGCAGTATGGTGCTTTAGTGGAAAGTGCTCTAAAGTTAAAATATCTGTCTTGTCAGCTGACCAGTGCTTGTGGAGACATTCTTCTGTTTCGTTGCCAAGAACTTCTGAAAAGAAAAACTTCTGCGAAAAACATCCTTCTATCGGATGCTAAGTTAATTTTTACGGTAATTCTTACTGATGGTACCCGCAAGCGCTATACCAGGTGATGGAAGTTCCCAGTATATCGCCTTCTACCACGAATGGTTATAGAGATCTTCACAGTAAAAATAATGTTAAAAATTATACCGAAATTAATATCATTTTGATATGCAACAAAAATGATACCGAATTCAAAAGTATTTTGATCAGCAGGAGTAAATGATTTACTCTTGAGATCATAATCACCTAATATGGGATTATGTATGAAGTGAAACCACGATGGCTGACGTTCTGAGAGTACTTTAGCTCACATGCAAGCTTTTTATGGTTTCTGATCGTGCAGTGTGCTTGAAAAGTTCAAAAAATAACGAAATCTGATTATAGAAAATAGCATCCTTTAAGTTTAGTTGTCTCTTGCGTGCAGTTAGATACAATTTTTAGGTTATATCATTATGACAACGGCATCAGAATTGGTGGCCATTTTGTTCAGTCTGACAAATGAACCAAAAAATAAGATCAAATTGGTCCAAATGGACAGTTCATTATGATCTCGAGTGTCAGATGATCGTTGGAGCAATATGCTCTGCAACCAAATTGATCGCTCTTTTTTACTATGACCTATCTTCTATTCAAGAATACCTATCCTAAATAAATGTTAAAGTCTTAAAGGAGAAGACCTTCCATATGATAAGGAATGCGTGTGCTAAGAACGTTCATAAGCTTGAGGACTCAGAACCTCTTAACAAGGATTTTGCTGCATCAGTGCAGGGGGTGTTCACCAAAGCGAAAGTGAAATTAGTGATGGTGGAATCAGCCTACCGCTTAGGAAAGAACCCTTGGTCTAGCCTGATTTTGACCAGGTTGGCGAGCCTTTCTAGATAGCGCTTTTTTTTAATCCAAGGTCTTTCAAACTATGAGTTTTTCGGTGACGAGTGACAGGTCGATGCTGCAGAGCGAGTAGAGAAAGGCTATCATGGAGACGAGGAAGACTCCGCAGGAACAAGGCTATGAGTTCACAGTTAGGGGCGGAGTCCTTAAATTTAAAATAAAAACGCTCTTTAAAGAGGATATGTACATTATGAAGACAGAAACTCTCCAAAATTCGAAGGAAATATTACTTTTGGCAAAGAGCACCTTCAAAATCGAACCCACAAAGAGGTCTAGGAAGGGGTTCTTTCTTGATAGGCTGTCTCTCTTAGCCTCACTAACATATAATGTTGAGTCAGTCGATATGTTAAATTAAAAACATATTTCTTCTATTGCATCTGCAACATAGGAAAAGGGAATAATTTGTAAACAGTGCGATATCTTCCTTGACAAAAGCCTTGGTTTGATTGAGCGTGTATTTAGTCAGTCGAGGGTGAAACAAAGTCTGAAGTTGTGTAAAAGGTCAGAGTTCGCGCAAAAAGACATTTTTAAATTTAATGCAGATAAAGCGGTCTATATTGCTCATTTACATTCTAAGAAGGTAGCCAGAGGAACGGCGGATTACTGGAAGGCAAACTTACTTTTTTAATATAGGTCGACGTTTGGATAGAGCATTAATTTGCAATCATAACAAGGATTTCAAAAACGGTTTGGCCCGCCTGTTATTACCATCGACCTTGCCTGGACTGTTAATGCAGACCCTCTTTTAGATTATCCGATCACCCGTCACCGTGTTCTGGCAGATTTTATAAAGCTCTTCCGGAATTACGTGTGATTTACTTGAGATGTCTTTTCAGAAGGATCTGGGAGAATGAGGGGCCACTTTCCTGTTGGGAGTTATTCTTACGTGCATGATCTACAAGAAGGGGGATAAAGAGGATAATTGCTCATATATGGACCACGCGCTTGTGAATTGTATAGCCAAGATATTCACACGGATCTTTCTGGATATATCAGAGTAGTGTATCAATAAGTCCCAGTGTATGTATGTGACTGACAGAGGTTACATGGACTACATATTTGTTTTGAGTTCGATTAGTCAGATTCATCCCTCTATCCCTGGGTGCAAAGTCTTTGCTTACTTTGTTGATTTAAAGAGAGCCTTGGCTACTGTAAGCCACGATTTACTGTAGAGTATATCAATAAATTTTGTTGTCAGCACAAAATTCATTCAAATAGTGAAGAGTCTGTACGATGTGGCTAGGGTGTTTAATCGCACGCCGAAGGGCCTTACATCTGTTAGTGTGAATTTCGGTGTTCTTCAAAGTGCACTTCTTAGTCCAGTCTAATTTTTTCTAACAATTAGTGATCTGGAAGACATCCTGCTCAATCAGGGCCTGAGGCGAATTTCAATTGTTCATTTTAATTAGGTTTTTCTACTGGCCTATGCTGATGACAACGTGTTGCTTTTTGACTCTTGCATTGATCTCCAGAGGAAAAATGATGCTTTTGCTTAATACACGAATAGTAAAATCAATCATCTGGAGGTTAATACATCTAATACCAAGACCATGGTTTTACATATGGGAAGAAAGCCTTTGGTTTCGGATTTTAGCTTAATTGGAAACATGCTTTTTGTTGATTAGGAAATCAAACTACCTACGTAAGTTACTCGAGAGCTCAGGTTCGTTCATTCTGGCCTGTACCAAAAAGGTGGCTACTAAATAGATTGTTCTGGTTCGACGTTGCAGGGCCTCTGATCGTTTATGTCGGAATCTTGTTACACCAAACAAATATTGTACAAGAGCCTTGTTTTAAATATTCTCTTCCATGCTGGAAATAATTCACACTACTTTCTTCACAACAGTTCGGAAATAAACTTTAATCTCTTAATGTAATTTTCGTGGGTTTTTAATCATTAATCTGTTTAGTTAGCATGACGTGAGCTACATCGTAATTAGATTCATAATTGACTTCAGTAATAAACCAAGAATAAAAAGAAAGGTGTAGATATATGTTAACCTTCTCGTAGACTAAATTTACTACAGATCTTATAATATTCCTTAGTTGCTAGATTTATTAGCCGTAGAGCGTTTAGAGTTATTAACATTTACAATGTGTGTTATAAATTACACGTTGCAGGCAATAAAATATCCCGCTAACAGAACAAAGAAATTACAATTACTTTTCAGAAGCGTGTATTATTGCGTATCTTAATAGTACATTAAAAATAAACCGAAATCATAAAATATGATTGATGAGTTCTAAAATTCTAAAAATACATTAGATATTGATCTGCATTGTAAAAACTAAATTAAAATTAGAAACACAAAAATTTTCAGAAAGTATGAATCAATCTGTAATAACCGAAATTTTCAAAAAATCCAATATCATATCAGGTCATCAATATTTGCACAAATTTAAAATAACAATTTATATTTCATTTGAAGCTCAAAATACTGGTTACTCTGGCTTATTGTTCTTAACCTGAATAGAGATTTTTTTTATTTTAGCGAGTCACCGGAAAATGTATTTTCGCAAAACTATATCTATCATTGAAAAATCCGGTGGAAATTTTTTTTTTAAATATATGAACACCGTATCGAATTATTTAAAAAAAAATTAATAATATCGCTTTCTTTTAGTAACAATTATACAGATTTTTTCACAACATTCTCCTATTGTGAATAATTATATCTACCACCACCACTTCAGACACTCGTTGTGGCGCCGCTTTTTTAAAAATGATATCAAAATATTAATCAAATTTTATTAAATAACTGTGAAAATATTAAAATATTTACTTATAATGAGCAAAAGATTCTTGATGGTCGATTATCAACCAGAAATTGTATTTATACGATAGGTAAAAATTAAAAAATTTTAATGTTCTTATCGCGTTTATTAAATTAAAACAATTATCTTTAAGAAGCTGATATTACAAATGTTTTCCATATTTTTGGAAATAACTATTTAGTTGAAAATCGCTATTTTGAGGATTGGTATTTAATTAGGACTGAATGGAAGTTGGGGTTTCTTATTCGACAATGCTGAATTGAAATTTTGTAGAATTTAACTAATTCAACGTTCTTTTTTGCAAAATTTCACTAATTAAAAATCCACTCAGCTGCGATTTTTTTTAAGATCCTAGAATAGCAATTTTTAACATTGCTAAAAATTGCTATTTTAAACTTTTAAAATTTGTTGCACTTAATTGTCCTGAACGATAAATATAGTAGTTGATATTTCCAGCAAGAAAAGATTTTTATTTTATTTCAAAAGTCGTAAGGTTAATCAAAAAGATGCATTCTTATTAAAAAATGTAATAATTGATATTCGAACCCAAAAATTATTTTATTTTGAAGTCACAAACAGATTTAACCAACCTTTTTCCATCCTCCTTCTCCTTGTCTTCCTAATAGCTCTAACTCTATGTCATGCCACTCCATAACCCCGTCTCGTATATCACAAAACGCCCTGATTCTTTTGCCTTCTTCCTCCCATTTTGAATTTCCCAAACTACTTCTTACCACCTTTTGATTTTCGTCCAAGCATACTTGCGTTATTCTGTCTTTTCCATCCCCAGACCTCCACTCAACAACAACATCGCCCAAAACCAATGCGTCAAACAACGAGGTGATAAAGAGGTTAGGCCTAGTCTGCTGTAAATTCTGACTAATTTGATGTGACAAAAAAATTTCTCTTGTTATAAATTTCGATGAAGTATCAGCAGTACGTTGCTCAATTATGGCAAAATGTAATTGTACAGGTAATTGTTAGAAAGAATATATTTATAAAGGCGCTTACAGGTTCACTTTCACTCCTCGTATTTCTGCACGTACAAACTCACAATTATACTTAAAATACTCCGATACCATAAATATATACATATATTTTCGGTAGATTTGCGCTATTGGCTTTTACGAAACCCTTCTTGAACATTTTATTGAACAGTATTTTGTGACTTCTATTTTTGATGTGCAGATAACTAAAACAAAATGCTGGCACAGATAAATATATTTGAGAATCACTGACACATAAACTGTAATTGGTGGAAAACCGACTCCTTTGGCGTTAAAAGAGCCCTCCAATCGACATCGTGATAGAAAATTCAGATTTTAACATTAATTTAAAAATAGTGAACAATATGTAAAAAATATTTTATGGTTGTTCTTAAGATTAGAATTTTATATACTATAAGATCCATTTATTGGAAAAATGATACCTGACTTTGGAAACTACCTGATTGGGTTTATCCCCTTCTCATCATCTTCTAACATGACAACGTCATCTGCCATTCCCTTTCTTCATTAGCTTCTCCTCTAAGTCTGCCAGCAAAATATTAAAAAGCAGCAGACTCAAAGGACATCGTTGCCTTAGACCTTTTCCTGCCATGAATACCTCGCCTTTTTCTTTCCTGTCTTTACCTTAATCCTCGTTTTAGTAAAAATCTCCTTAATCCTCTCCACCAGCTTTTTCTCTTTTCCACTTTCTTTCATTACCTCCCATAGCACTTTTCTGTTTGCTGAGCCAAAAGCTACTCTACAATCTACGAGCAATGCGACTAATTTTTCTCTCTTTCTCTCCAAATCTCTATTAACCAAGTAGTTAAGTATGTAAATATAATCTACTTACCCATCCCATTTCTAAATCTCGTCTGATTGTGTAGGATACTTTCTTTTCCTTCTATCTGACTCTTTAACCTTTTTCTTATAATTTCTGCATATATTTTATAAGCGGTAGCACCAGCCCTGTCTTCTACACTTCCGGTCACCCTTCTCCTTTCCAGACCTTGCTGCATGTCTTTCACATCCGTTCCCTAACCCCTTTTCCTCCAAACTTTTTCGATCTGTTCACCATTCCATCCTGTCCTGCTGCCTTGTTTCTTTTTATTCTATCTATTTCCTAAACCATTTTTTCTCTTGTTATTTCATTCCGTCCCTCCATTTCTCCTTGGACTATCCTCCTCTTTTCCACCGTGATCCTATTTAGAACTCCTCCTGATAGACCCTTAAAACAAACCGTCCACTCATCCATTTCTACTTCTTCATTTACGCCCTTCCTTTCTTTGTGTTTCTCCTTTCCCCTTATCCTTTTCCTTTCCGGCACCCTCAAGTATTCTATTTTTCTCCTGATCTACTCCTTATTCTCCATTTCGCATTTTCTCCATTTTCTTAAACACGCTTTCTCTCTTGCTTTAATCTTACTGCATTTCTGATCCCGCCAGCCTCTCTTTCCACCTTCTCTTTTTTTTCTATTGTACCTATCTCATCCCTTACCTTCTCAATCAACTCATTCAACTTTTTAATGAACAAGTCTAATTCCTTCTTGTTTCCATAGCTAAGCTTCTCCTTGTCCATCTTTTGTTTAAATTCTTTTAATTTATTCATTCCCAGACTCCCCTCTGCTACGCCTACTGACGCCATCTTTCAGTGTAGCTATTACCGGGAAGTGCTCGGACCATACCTCATCTCCCCTTTCATACTCCCTATCATATTCCTCATTCTCTCTTCCGCCAAGATGTAGTCTATTTGAACAAAATAGTTAAATAATCAAACAATAAAATGAATGCTTAGCAAGTTTATTCAACTCTTAACCAAGCATTTGAATTTTCAACAAAAAAAAGGTGAATTCTCAATTAAAAATTTAACCGTTGACTCTTCAGCTAAAAACAAGCAATATTGAAACAAAAATATTATAGTTAATTTACAGTTAACATATTAATTTTTAGCAAAAAAAACAAGAATTTTGTATGGAATAGTTCAATCTGCAACATAATAGTCGAATTTTTTACCGAAAGCGATGAATTCTGAAGCAAAATAATAATAATAGAGTTTTCAATTAAAAATAATTAACTTTTAATGAAAAATTTGGATGTTTTATTAGGTTCTTTTAATTCAGTTCGCACGAGAAAAAAGGAGGAGGAAAAAGGTGGGAAAGAGGAGAATTGGGTGAAGAGGGTGAAGTCCGTATGATCTATGCTTTTCTTGTAAAATAAAATCACTAATTGTTACTCTTACAAGCATTTACAAAAACTGTAATTCTCATTTATATTTTCCATGTATGCCATACTCTCAGTTAACTTATTATCTCTCTCTACGTCACCAATCGTCACAAGCCCTGTTAACCCCCCCCCCCATGCCCAGCATTGCAGTGTGACGTAGTTTTTGAATGGTCCCAAATACGTAAGAGGGGAAAATTTCATATAGCAGATAATTCGTATAAATAGCATCATTCTTACGGAACTCTTGCCGAAAAATATAGTGATTCAGATTTCAGTTGCATGTATGAGGAATTCCTAAAGTTATTATCATTCCTGGTCGTAATTTGTCACAGCCGACTAGCTTTGCAATATCACTATAGTGCGTGCCAAGTATTACACTGCATGACACTGGCCTTACGTTCACCAACGCAAAGAGAACGAGAAGGCGGAAGCAAACTATTTAGGAAAAGATGATTAAATTACACTTTCAAATGCGAACATGTTATATGAATGCAATTTTTGTTTATTTTGTGCACGTTTTATGAATAACATACACGATTTTTATATTTTTTTATATTTAACGTTAGGTTTTTCAATCTACTAGTCTTATATCAATATATTTTTGATTTTTAATCATGAGGAGTGTAATAATGTTTCTCTAGCTCTGCTGGGATTCGAACCCAGGTCTTCAGTTTGCTGGTCTGCTAGATTTTAAAATAGAGTACCAGCCCGGCAATCTGATGAACTTAGTTCGGATCCCAGTTGAGCTAAAGAGGCATATTTTAGAACTTGTGATTGAAAATCAATATTAGAAAATAGTTATTTTTGTGGTTATCGGTGGTTATCTCACGAGCGAGGCGAGTGTGATATAACGTAAACGAGTGCTTCGAGCCGTATGCGAATGATGCAATCCCATGAATTAGCAATCCCCATGTGCATGTGTATCACACACTATTTTTTGCCACGCCCATCCGAAAAAGTTTTACTAGGAGGAGTTAACGAAAAGTACTAATTGTGTATTTCATAGAGGTGGAGGTGAAACCCACCTCCCACAGTCTGCTGCCCTAAAACGGAAAAATATATTAAAAATATAGTTTTACATAACCTAAAAAAAATTGTGAATAGCTTTTTATTTTCAGGGTACTTTATACCTTAGTTGCCAAATAATCATACTCTAGAGCTTCATTTGGAAATTTTTTAATATCATTTGAAAACAATATTTTTAATTTTTTGGCTTTAAATCCTGTGGACTGTCTTTTTAAAAAGCCAGTTCGCTTTGCATTAGTTTGCAACTTACATAATTATGAGTTCGTAATACCGGTTTTGACATGGAATATTGAGACCAAAGAGTGGAAGGTTTCATTATTTTTGCCAGTACACCGAAACACGTCATCAGTACATTTTCTTAAAGCGATTTTGTCTTCCTTCACCTGCTCCACTTTATAAATATATTGTACTCTGCATTATAGGTCTTTTTATCAGGCAGCAGATAAGCAACATAAGAGAGTAATAATTTGTGAACGATTTTGGCGCGATAGTTGTCAGACTCTCACCAGTTCTCCACTGCATCACTATCACATCTCACGGTGGGACTGAATAATTTTATATGAAAAGTTCGAGGACCCCAAAGTTACGAGTGGTAAGTTGTTGTAAATAGTGCCTGTAATCAATTTTTTATGAACCTAAAATGATCCCCTGAGCTGCTTTTTTTATTCGTATAAAATTCATTAAAATTTCTATGTATAATAACTTAAACGTTCAATACGCTGGTACAACTATATGCTACGAGCTTGCAAAAGTATATATGCAAGTTAAAGTACCTAAAAATCTTTACTGAAATAGTAATATGAATGTTTTATCTGAATCTATTTCATTAATTACTAAAAACTAGAAGCATTTTTTTAAATTATAAAATAATTATTATTTGACAAAACAAAATTACAAGTTCTTACACGTTCTTACAATATTAGTATATTTAGCGAGTATATTGGCACTTTAAACTAGGGAAAACCTACAATTACATAATATTTAATGAAACAATAACATAATTCATTAAGATGAACAACAAAAACTAGAATTAAATACATTTGTGACTTTCAAACTTTAAGTATTTGTAAATTAAAGGTGTCTACTGTTTTTTTTCATTTTATACTTAATCCATAATTTTTTAAAGTTTGTATGAGCTGATTCCACAACTTGCTCTGAATAGAAAACTTTCTTTTTTTCTCACAAAAATCTTTAATATGAAAAAAACGGAGTCAACTTTCGGAGTTATCTTTATCTCTGAATCTAAATAACTTTTTTTAAACAGCGATGTTATCAAGATAATCTGATTTTAAATCATACGAAAAACAAGAATCGACAATCACTTTGAATGCGTCAAAACATGTAACAAATTGCATGCAAGAAAAATTACAGGTTGTTGAGCAAATTTCCCGTATAACATCCACTTTCTTTAATAATGTTTGACAAGAATTTCCATTAAATCTTGTATTTCCATGTCAGATTTCTCGGCTGACATTGCACTTTTTAGACTACATTTCTCAAATATGTTCAAGTTTTTTGTACATACTATTGAATAAAGTGTTTACAACTCCGATCAATAAATGTATCTCGGGCGGTGCAATCGAATTAATGATCTGAGTTAATGATTTTCTTCGTCTGATGAAATCATCGGTAAATTGCAACAGTTTTTAACATTTTTACAATCTTCTTTTTTAGCTCCGTTTGCTTTCCAAGCTTTACAATTTTCA
This sequence comes from Druon quercuslanigerum, assembly GCA_010014905.2. Lineage (NCBI taxonomy): Eukaryota > Metazoa > Arthropoda > Insecta > Hymenoptera > Cynipidae > Druon > Druon quercuslanigerum. The sequence goes on along the minus strand of JAAAKG020054614.1, from coordinate 2,461 downwards.
ATGCAACTCCCAATTGTTTGCAACACACCTATAGCGTCTAAGAAATCTTTATGAGCGGTACACCAAGTGCACGGGTGCGAACAGCTGTGAGACATCAAACCAATCAATATACTTAATAATTTCAGATCCGCTAAAACTTTACCTTCAAAATCCTTTAGATTTAGTAAAGACTGATAAATTATCATGAATTTCTTTAGGAAATTGCGTTACACCTATCAAAAATAATTCATTGACACCAGAATCTTTGAATTTCTTGCCAACTAACTGCTTCCTTATAACTTTGCGGTTTGTTTTTGCTTGGAAGCACCAACTCATTGTGCAACAACTGAATTGAAAATTTTATTGTTTAACAAAAACTTCCACCGCCATCTTCACTTCACTTCACGAGATTCTTTAACACCATCGATTATTTTTTGAATATTTTTACAAAATACAAAATATTCTTTTTTGGCGTGTTTTCCGTTTTAGAGCTAATTAACTGGCAATTTGTTACATAAAAACTCCTTAAGTTGTGTTAGTTCACAAACAAAAATTAGAACTAATTTTCGATAAATTTGCAGCGGATATCACCAAGTGTTCTTTCACTTTCTGATCTAATGATGAATTTAAGTTTTGATTTAATTCCTTTTTTGTACAATTATGACGTTTACCTTTTGCGATAACTGATAAACATTTCCCACATTTGTTATTTGCAGATTTTTTTTCTTTGATTGTTTTGAATGATTGTAGCAGAGGTTCTTGAAAAGTTATATTTACTTTGATCTTTCACTATATTACATAATTCATAAGAACGCGGCTTTTCCAAACTTGATCAAGTATTATTAGCTAGCTTAAAATTAGAATAATGAGCAGGCATCACAATAGAATTTTTATCACAATTTTTAGTTGCATAAATCTTTTTTTTTTTTGCAATTCGCACACAGTGCTTTCGGCAATCGTTCATGGTTGCTTTTATAAGTGACATGCTTATTAATTAATTTGTCAAGTTTATCTGTTATTTCAGAAAGAATATTTTTTTTTCTATTTAAACAACAAGCACAATTTTAAAAGACAATTACTGTGCGATATCACACGTACTTTGATTTGAGATACTGGTTTCATTTTTTATTCACAAACTAAAAGTACGAGACATAATTTAAATTTTGATTCTCATACTTTGAGGTTACGATAAAAACTGACAATATTATAAATAACAATATATACAACTCGAAAATATTTTAATACAGAATGATATTGAAATAGTTTAAAATATTTTTTACGTTTTGTATTATGAAATAGAAGAGTGTATATAATTATGCATACCATTAAATAAAGTAAATTGAATAATTAAATAAATAAAAACTAAAAATAAAATTAATAAATAAATTAAGTAAATATACATACCATTGCAGTCACTTGATGTAAACAAAGAAACATGCATTTAGTCTTATGTAAGCAAATCTATAGTGCCTCGGAAGATCATTTTGTTCATTATTTAACTGTTTAAAGATTATTATTAACCATTGATAAAGTAAATAATTACATTACCGATAAGTAGTAAAGAAGAATAAGCATTAACATTACCGTTTCAGTACTACTTTTCAAGCACTTTAACTTGCTTAAATACTTTTTCAACCATTTACAACAACTTTCCCCTCGTAACTTTGGGGTGCTCGAACTTTTCATATACAATTATTCAGCCCCACCTGATCTGTTATAGTAAACCTACTCCCAATTAACAAAGTATTGCTTACACTGTCCTTCAGATGTCGCCAGTATACAGTATAAAGTCGAATCAACAACATCAGGATCAGCTGATCGGCTGATCGGCCCCCTGGACACTCAAGCTATAAAGCCCGAGGTCAGTGGTCAGTAGTTGACTCCAGGCCTCTTGGTGAAGCCCAGTATGTCAACCGCAGATCGCGTTATAATGTCGTTAGGTCCCATTAAGGGTGCTTCAAGGATTTGGTGCCTGAACCTGGCTTATGCCAGGCACTGGAACACCACACGCAGGAATGTTTCATGAACCCTGCCGCATTTTCTAGACACTTTCATTTTACCCTATTCTGAAAATGTGATAAAAACCAACAGGTCGGGTTTTTCGTTGCCCTTGATCCCTGTGTGACCAGGAACCCATATAAAGATCACGCTGTGCTTTTCTACAAGTTGGTGTAGTGACTGTTTTCCAACTGCAGTTAATGTCGCTTGGTTATCCAAGCAGCTTTAGAGACGTCTGTTTACCAGATTTACCCTTTTATTGTATAGAATCTTGCCAAATTTCAAGCATTGGCATCATGCCGATTTCATCTGGGCGCGTGGTGTGCTTAATCCCCCAAGTCCATATATTTACAACAAGTAGGGGTTTTCTCAGAGCATGGACCCAAGTGGGGAATCTCACATAACGGCTTTGTGAGGATCTTCACTTGGGGTGACTGCTAGAGAGATTGATCAGCAACCTGGGTCGGAGCAGTGTTGCGGAGTG
>JAAAKG020054613.1:16207-42596 GCA_010014905.2 Druon quercuslanigerum | reverse complement strand
AAAATAATTTAACATTAAAAAAATTAATTTTTAAAAAGCAGTTACAGAACCTACAAGGATAAATTTCTAACCAGATGGTCAAATTTTCAAACAAAACAGATTAATGTTCAATAAAAAAACCACTGTACTTCCAAAAAAGTTGAATTTTTAGCAAAAAAATGAAGAATTTTCTCTCCAAAAAGACAAATGCTGAACAAAAAAGTTAAATTGTCGACCAAAAAGATCCATTTTTAACACAGTAGTTAAACTTTTCAGCAAAAGAAACAAATAGTTGAACTTTTCAACATATAAAGATAAATTATCGACTAAAAAAGATGACTTTAACAAAATAGAGGAACTTTAAAAAAATTAAAGTTTCGGCAAAACATTTCGATTTTTTAACCTAATAGTTTATTTTCAAACAAGAGAGATGATATTTCTACCAAAAATATGAAATTCCTATCAAAAAAAAAAAAAAACAAATGGAAAAAACAATTAAATTTTCGACTAAAAACTTTTAAATAAAATAGTCGAGCTTGCAACAAAATAATTAGAATTTCAACAAAACAATAGAAGTTTCAACCTAAAAAGATGAATTTCAAACCAAATGGTCGAATTATCAAACAAAAAATAATAAACTTTAACCAAAAACAATTGCATTTCCAACCAAAAAATTGGATTTGTAACAAAATATTTGAACTTTTAAAAAGCAGTTAAGTTTTCAACCTACAAAGGTAAATTTTCAAACAAAACAGAATGAAGCTCAATTTTAAGTAAGATGGCATTTCCACTGAAACAAATCAATATTTCATCCAAAAAGACGAATAGAACAAAACAGATAAATTTTCGACTAATAAGGATTACTTTTTAAAAAATAAATCAACTTTCAACAAAATAATTAAATTTCCAACAAAACAGTTAAAGCACTGAAATAAATCAATATTTCATCCAAAAAGGCGAATAGAACAAAACAGTTAAATTTTCACTAATTAAGATTACTTTAAAAAAAATAATCTTCAATAAGACAGTTTAGTTTTCAACCTACAAAGACCTATTTCCAACCAAATGTAGCCGAATTTTCAAATAAAACAGAATGAAATTCACCGAAAAACAACTGGATTTCCAACAAAGCAATTGAATTTTTAAGATAAAGATGAATTTTATATTTAAAAAAACGAATGCTTCATAAAAAAAAAGTTGAGTTTTGACCAAAAAAGATGAATTAAAGAAAAATAGTTGAACTTTCAACAAAATAATTCAAATTTCTTATCAAAAAGAATAAATTCTGAAGAAGAAATTTAATAATAGATTTTGCAATTAAAAACAAATTAACTTTTAATCTAAAACATTTGAATTTTTTTATCGTGTTTTATTAATTCAGTTCGCATTTAAGCGAAAAAAAATGAGAAAAGATGGAATTTGCTTGAAAAAAGGGGATCTCTTTAAGAAGGAGGAATAGAGGAAAGAGTGTAAAATGGAGTAAATTCTTTAAAAATATGATTATTAGACAATTAAAATAAACAAACCTCTGGCTGCTTCCTTCTTCTTGGCTTTCGCTTTTGGTGTGTCGTCGATCAGAAGAGTTTCCAGTGGCAGAGAATCGGGTAAAATGTAATACCTAATGTTATTTCCTCGTAAACTCAACGTATCCAGCTGAACAGGATCTCTGTTTTTTATCGTCATTTTTACAGTTTTTAAATGTGTGTTCATCGCCACGTCAACACCTGTTTAGTTAAAAAATGTTTACTGATTTATTTACAATTAGATATAACTGCAAATATGTAAATAAAAGAGGAGACTTTTTAATAATTATAATTGAAAAATTTACCGTCTACCAAAATATTCCAAATGTTCTAAATCGCCATTTAACGTAAGTAAATAATGAAGAATAAATAAAAGATTTCAAGATAACTTATAAGAACAAATTTGAAATAGGTATTCCTTAAGTTAATAATAAAAAGACATAAAAAAATACAAAGTTTATAACCTAATTTATTAACTAATTAGAAATACTCCAAAATCACAAAAAAAAATTGTTACAGGTGTCAAAGAAAAACAAAAAAAAAATAATATCCTACACTTTTGTTTACATCATCCATAATAAATGAAAAGACAAGATATTTAGGACTTTTCTGAACATGATTTCTTTTAAAATACCTCCAAAATGAGCAAAATGGAACATTTAAGATACAAATCGCGGAGCAATCGTTTCCGGAAACTTGTTGAAAAAAATGTGTAAACATACCTGTGATCGTTCCGTGAACTTGTGTGCCATTTTTCAGTTCAATAGTGACCGTCTCATGGCTGAGTTTCATCAAAAATCTGAAAATAAATCAAAATAACTGGTATCAAAACGACGATCTTCGAAAAATCCTGTGGCAGTTTTCTAGGTTAAGTATGTCACACGATTTCAGGCACCAAATCAATAATAAATGAATAAACACCCCCTCGTATGTAAATTTAGCGACATTATAACGATATCAAAAGTTAATTTACCTTACTAGCTTCATAGCGAGAGTTAGTTTTACGTGTTTTGTAAAATTATACCGGCATAGGAAAACACGTATAACCTCCAAAGCAACGCTTCTTCTTCTGACTTGAAAATTGCGGCGACGCGTTTTTCCCTCTCCACCCACAGAATCGAAACTTCAATTCTCAAAATAATCGAAATATATCGCAGTATAAAAATGGTGGCCGGTAGATCTACGCGGTTGATTTATTTTGTTTAGTTTGTGATGAAATTTGATGAAGAAATAGAAAATAATATTGTTTGAGTATTAACTTAAGTGGCTAAAAATCAAAATGTGGCTTTTGAAAGGACCGAAAGGTAAATTTTTCTGCTATATAATTCTCTGAATATGCAATTTGCGTAAAGAATATTTTGTTTTTTTGCCGTACGTCAGATTTTCCACTCATTTTTATTTATAAATATAAAAATAACACAGAAGTTGATAGCCTTTATGATTATTTTCTTTTAATTTGGATTAAGGTTTTAAATGTGTGTGATTTAATTTCGGAACTTTAAATTTGTTCGAATTTGATAATAAATGTTTCGATTCTAACCTCTAAATCGTGATTTTGGCAATGTTTTTTATTGTTTTGAACATATGATGTGTTTTTTACTAAAAATGGATTTTGCGTATATTTTCTTATTAATTAAATAACATTTTTATTTTATAGGATTGCAAATAGTTTCAGTACAATTATAATAGCTTTTCCTAAATCTCAACTGAAAATTATTTTTCTTTAAAGATATCAGTAATATTTAAAAATAGTAAAATTAAAGGTTATTTCCATTTTGAGTTGCATTTCCACTTGAAGAGATTTTTTTTTAAAGTAAAAGGAAAAAATATTTTTAAAGAATTATGCAACAAATTCTTCAAAATGTGGTTTTTGAAAGAATTAAATATATATTAAACACAAAGGACCTTTTCTGTTTTTTTGTGTGCTTTATATTAGATTTTTCACTTATTTTTATTTATAAAATATAAATCAATGCTTCAAGAGTCTAAATTTCTTTGAATTTGATCATCTTAATAATAAACGGTTCATTTCTAACACCAAAGACGCGATTCTTGCAATGTTTTTTTGATAAAAAATATTTATTTTATACTAAAAATGGATTTTTTAAGTTTCCTAGAATGTTATTTAAATTAAGATTTTATTAAAATAGCTTTCCTATATTCTAAATCTCAACTGTAAAATATATAAAATAAATATAAAAATATAAAATATATATAAAATATAAAAAAACACAGTTCGATAGCCTTTATAATTAATTTCTTGATTTTTGAATTAATATTTTAAATGTGTATAGGTGTATTTCAAAAGTAGAAAGTTGTTTAAATTTCTTAATAAATATTTCGAATCTAAATCCAAAATAGTGATTCTGTAAATAATTTTTACTGAAAATACGATTTATTTTATACTAAAAATGGATAAAGTCAGTTATAAATCGGAAGTGATTTTTTATTTTAATAATTTTGAGCTTTCTACATTGTTATTTCAATTTACATTTTATTCGAAAAATGTGATCAAAAGGTTTTTAAAATAATAAAGTTAAAGTTTTTTTTATTGTTCGTGAAATTTAATGCAATTATTGAATATTGAATAATCAGACTTAACGAATTAATACTTAAAAAAATAAATAGGTGAATTTACATTTGAGTCGGCTTTTTTTGAGTAAAAGGAACAAAATATTGTTTAAAAATTAAGTGAAAAGACTAAATATATAATTAATTTGAAATAATTTTTCTTATTTTTTTGTCTCACGTCAGGTTTCATGCTTTTTATTTATAAAATAGAAATATAAAACACAGGTTGGTAGCCTTTATGATTATTTTGGATTTTTTTGTAATAAAATTGTATTAAACCTTTTAGTAAATTTATAATTTCAGCAATTTTATTGGAGAAGTTATATATTATAGGAAATTTTTAACATCGAATAATATTACCAATTGTCCGGAATTGTAAGTGGTCAGAAATTTAATAATTTCGGGAATTTTCAAAGAGAAATATTTTATTTTTCGGGATTTTTCAGTCCCGATCTTTAGAGGGTTTAGAATTTGGAAGAGATTAAAAAATAAATTAAAATTTGAATAGATTTCAACAAATGTAATTTAAATTTAATAATTTGCAAAAAGAATTTAAAAAGATTTCTAAAAATGTTGAATAAAATTCTGCAAGATTGTTTAAAATTTTAGGAAAAGATTTGAGTCTTGTTTAAAAGATATTTTTTAATTCTAGAAATCTTTGCGAGATCAAAAATACTGTTAAACTTCTAATTTTTTGCGAAATTTATAAAATATTTTTAAATGTCTTCCAAACCTCTAAGTATCCTAAATATATTTTAGATTTACTCGATTTTTTCTGAAATTTTGTAAAATCGTGTAAAATAAACAAATATTCTTTAAAAATCTGTATTTATTTTCTGATGATTCTTCGGAAAATTATATTTATATAACCTTAAAAACAAACAGATAATATTTTCCTTAAAACAAATTTAAAGGCTCGAATTTAAGTGTTTAACAACTGTAAACAACTAGTTATTCGACATTTTTATTTTGAGTTAACAAATTATTATTCCACTCATTTAAAAACAAAATACACACGCGCATAGTGCCCGATTGGTGATGCAAGTTGTATTACTAATGAATAAATTAAATTATATAACGGAAATTTTCTTATTAAAATAAAAAAATATATTTTTTTTTGCATTGCAAATACTTTTGATAGTTAAAAATTGTTTTTATGTGCTTTAAATCTCAATGTTATGGAAAATTATTTTTATTTTAAGATATCAAAAGATTTTGGAAATACTAAAGCGAAAGTTTTTTTCGTTTTTCTATTTTTAGTTTTACTTAATGAATACTGTATACTCTGGCTCATGAAATCAGCTAAAGCATGTAAAAATAAATATTTAGATTTGTGGTAATTTTAGTTTGGAAGCAGAATAAACAAAATTTCAAAATTTTGAAACGTTTCGAAACATTAATACGATTTTGTTTTTAGTTCATATTTTGTGTGTGTAATATTTAATTTGTTGTGTGAGGTACGAGAATTTATAATAATATACACATTGTAAATTAATTATGAATCCTCTACTTTTTCATTTATTTAAAATAATTTTTAGGTGAATTGTTATACCTAAAACGCAACGCGACAATAATTGTGGGCAGAACTCAAGGAGATATTGTTTTAAGAGAGGACAAGTCGGTCAGTAGAAATCATGCCTCAGTTTCTGTCGAATACAAAAATTCAAAATCCTTGTGTATTGTGAAAGATCTGGGATCGAAATATGGAAGCACGGTTATTAAACCTCATGGTGAAAGGATAAAGGTAACTGCTGAAGGTACACATTTAGAAAATTTGGACATAATTAAATTTGGGATGCAGGAGAACGATTATACGTAAGTTCATTTCCCAATATTTTATTTTATTTAGGGGCTGTTCAAAAATTACTTCACATTTTCAGAGGGCACAAATTGTGTGAGAATAGCAATTTTGTTTAATGCTTGAAAAATGAAAATGAAAAGAAACTTCCACTTTTTTCGGATTTTCGCTTAAATACGAACTGAATTAATAGATTCTAGTAAAAAAATTAAAGTGTTTCTATTGAAAGTTAATTTTTTTAAATTGAAAATGTAAAGTATATTTTTGGTACAGAATTTGATTCTTTTGATTTAAAAAAACTCTACTGTTTGGTTAAAGATTGAATTATTTTATTGAATATACCTTTTTTTTTGGTTGAAAAATAATTTTTTTACCTCCTAGTTGAAGTATGTATCATATTCTTGGTTAAAAATTGATCGCTTTATTTTTCGGTTAAAATATCAACTTTTCATTTATGGTTGAAAATGTATGTTTTTTATTATAAAGTTGAACTATTTAGTTAAACAGTCATTTTTGAACCCTTTAACCCATTTACAAATAATTCCTTTTTTCTCTTTTTTCAAATAATAGATTTTAATAGAACCCAGTAAGAAAATCCAACTATTTTTCTCTTTGTTAAAAATTTATTTTATTGTTTAAAGATTTAACTACTGTTTTGAAACGTTGTACTCTTGGGTTGAAAATTAATTTTTTAAACTGAAAATATAACTATTTCATTGTTAGTTGAAAATTCAAACAATTTGGTTGAAAATGTATGTATTTTTATGTAAAATTATCTTTCTTGTATAAAAAATGTATCTTGATAAAATTTAACGGCTTGGTGGAAAGTTAAACTACTCTGCTAAAACCTCATTTTATTAGTAGAATATCCATCTCTTTGGTTGAAAATTTTACTATTTTTTTTAAAAATCGTTTTTTAGGTTAAAAATTATTGTTATAAAATTATTGTTTAACTAAAAGTTGATATTTTTGGTTGAAAATCCAACAATTTCTTCAATTTGTGTATTATATTGTAAATGCATCTTTTTGGTAGAAAATTGTATTATTTACGTACAAAAATAAACTATTGGATTTGGAAATTCAACTTTTTTCTAGAGAATTTCCCTTTTTAGTTTAAAAATTAAACAATTTTGGTTAATGTTTTTCTCTCTAGGCTGAAAAATCTGTTTCCTTCAAGCAAATATTTATTATTATATTTTTTGTTGAGAACTAATCTTTTTCATTGAAAATTCTACAAATATTTTGAAGGTTGAACTTCTTCATTGCAGTTTTTATTGAAGATTCACGATTTGAGTTGAAAATCTAACTATTTTTTCGAATATGTAATTATTTTGTTGAAAATTCGTCCATTTTACCTGAAAATTAAACTATTTGGTTGATAATTCCTTTTTTTAGTGTAAAATTTAAATGTTTGAAGACATCGATCGTTTTAGTTTGAAAACTTAAATTGTTCGTTGAAAAATTTCTCTTTTGTTGGAAAATTAATCTTTTTGTTGGAAATTCAAATTCTTTTAACTTTTTTTCAACTAATTTTTTCATCTAAAAATTTACCTGTTTCAGTTTTTGTTAAAAATGGATCGTATTTAGTTTAAGATTCATTTCATTAGTGGAAAATAATTATTTTGTTGAAAATTTATCGTTTTTAGATGAAAATTCAACTGTTTGGTTGTAAATAAACTTTTTATTGGAAATTTCTATTTTCGCATTTAAAGTCCAACTTTTGCAGAATTTTTATTTAATTCAAACTTTTTTATTTGAAATATCAACCATAATTTATTTTATTTATTCATATTTTTTATTAAGTTCGTCGGTTTTTTATTTAAAATTAAAATACTTTCTTAATGGAAATACCAACTATTATATTTTTCGTTTGGAAAGAATGTTTTTTCGTTGAACCTTCGTTTTTATTTTTTTGTTTTTTTTTAAGATTAATAATTTTAGTTAAATATTCAACTGTTTTATTGGAAATTTATCATATTAGTTAAAAATTCAACTATTTTGTACAAGATTCATAATTTTAGTTGAAAATCTAACTACTTTGTTGCTAAAACTTCATTTTATTAGTAGAATATCTCTTTGGTTGAAAATTTTACTGTTTTGTTGACAAATCGTTTTTTAGTTAAAAAATTATTGTTTTACAATTATTGGTAAACTAAAAGTTGATATTTTTAGTTGAAAATCGAAAAATTTATTCAATTTGTGTATTATATTGTAAATGAATATTTTAAGGAGAAAATTGTATTATTTACGGACAAAAGTAAACTTCTTGTTTAGAAATTCAACTGTTTTTTAGAGACTTTGCCTTTTTAGTTCAAAAATTAAACAATTTTGTTACATTTTTTTTCTCTCTAGGCTGAAAAATCTGTTTCCTTGAAGCAAATATTTATTATTATATATTTGTTGAGAATTAATCTTTTTTCATTGAAAATTCGACAACCAGGTTGAAAGTTGAACATCTTCATTTCATTTTTTTTTAAGATTCACCGTTTTAGTTGAAAATCTAACTATTTTCTCGAAAATGTAATTATTCTGTTGAAAATTCGTCCATTTGGCCTGAAAATTCAACTATTTGATTGAAAATTCATTTTTTGAGTTAAAAATTAAATGTTTTATAACATTGATCGTTTTAGTTTAAAAACGTGAATTGTTTGTTGAAAATTTTCTCTTTTGTTGGAAAATTAATCTTTTTGCTTTTTGTTGAAAATTCAAATTCTTTTAATTTTTTTTTTTCAACTCAGTTTTTCAACTAAAAATTGACCTATTCCCTTTTTTTGTTGAAAATTGATCCTTTTCAGCTCAAGATTCATTTCTTTAGTAAAAAAACTATTTTGTTTAAAATGTATCATTTTTAGTTGGAAATTCAACTATTTAGTTTTAAATAAACTTTTTATTGAAAATTTATATTTTCCAATTCAAAATCCAACGGGTTTGGAGAATTTTTTTTTAATTCAAACTTTTTTATTTGAAATATCAATCATATTTTATTTTATTAATTCATATTTTTTATTAAGTTCGACGGTTTTTGATTCAAAATTAAAGTACTTTCTTAATGGAAATACCAAATATTATATTTCTCGTTTAAAATTAATGTTTTTTTCATTTAATCTTCGTTTTTGTTTTGTTGATTTTTTTTAAGATTCATAATTTTAGTTAAATATTCAACTATTTTATTGGAAATTTATCTTTTTAGTTAAAAATTCAACTATTTTTTCAAAGATTCATAATTTTAGTTGAAAGTCTAACTACTTTCTTGAAAATGTAATTATCTTGTGGAATATTCATTCCTTTTACTTCAAAATTCAACTATTTGTTTGAAAAGTCATATTTTGCGACTGAAAATTCATCGCTTTAGGTTTGAAAATCAACTGTTGTAAAACAATAAACTTTTTGGTTTGATAACTTATATTTTTCGGTAAGAATTCTCTCTTTTGGTAAAAAATTGTTCTTTTTTGTATGAACATTTAAATATTTGGATGAAAATTAGTTTTTTTTTGTTCAACATTAATTCATCTGTTAAGTTGAAAATTCCAATTTTTGGGTCAAAATTCAATTTTTTAAACAGAGAATTCACATTTTTTGCTTGAAAATCAGCAATTTTGTTAAAAATTAATTTCTTGGGGATTTGACTTTTTTGTTGATAATTCGTATTTTCTTGTTGAATTCATCTGTTTTTTATTTCAAATTAAAATCTTTCATGATAAAATATGAACCATTGCATTTTCCATTCAGAACTATTTTTTTGTTATAATGGAATGCTTGTTCTTTAAAGTAAAAATAAAATTAATTTTTTTATTTTAGATAATTCAACAATTTTATTGATATTGAAAATACATCTCTTTTAGTTGAAAATTAATCTTTTTTAGCTGAAAATTTAACTTTTTTTTGAAAATGCAATGTATTTTGACTTGAAATACCGATTTTCGTTGAAAAACCTATCTATTTTCCCTGTTGGCAGCATTTTGGGATTTGAAAACTGATAAAATATTATTTTTGTATGTTCTGTGTCTTATCTTAGGCATTTATCAAATTAAATCAATTCTCATTGGGTGCATCGCCTTTTCTGCGATGATCTATGCCGAAGAAGGACAGAGGTGGAAAAAATTTTCAAAATCTCGTAACATAATTTTTGAACGGCTTCTTAATTTTAATCTGTTTCAATGTGGAGTAATTCCTTTTATTTATTGAACACTTTTTGTAAATATAAATGGTATAATTTACAGCGTTAGGTACATCCCTATAGTCGTTCTCGTTTCTTCTCTGAATGAAAGTGACATTCAACATCTGCAATCGATCGTGGAAAGTCTCGATGGTTGCATTGTTGAGAATTGGAAGGAACGAAGTGATAAAGTCGTCACTCATCTCACAACTCCTCAAGCCAAATTGGGACAAAAGGTTAAAAATTTATGAGTATATTAAGCATTTTTAATGTATATATAATGTATCAGAAATTATTGTTATATCAGGGTATCTAGTGTCTTCCCTTCATAGGAAACATACCATTGTCAGTGCATTTTTATGTACCTGGAAATATCTGGAAATGTCAAGGAATTTGTTTAATTTAGGGAATTTGTCGAGAGCGTGCTTAATTAAAAAAAAGCTAACTTTTTTTATCACTTAACTGACAAATCTTTCTTAGTGGAAAATTCAAGTCTTGTTAAAAAGTTGTATTTTTGGCAGACATTGTTTTTGGTTAAAAATTATATTTTTTTATTGAAAATTCATCACTGTGTTTGAACCTTAATTTTTTAAACGGGAAATGTAACTATTCAATTATTAGCTTACAACTGATCTTTTTTAATAAAAAAATTATGTATTTTCGTTAAAAATTCTTCTTTTCGGTAGAAACTAGTCTCCTTGGTTAGAAAATAAATCTTCTTGTTTTAAAAGTTAACTATTCCAGTTGAAGATTCATAATTTTAGTTATAAAATTCATCTCTTTGGTTGAACATTAATTCTTTAACTAAAAATTTAAATATTCAATTTTTGGTGGAAAAATTTTCTTTGATAGTAGAATTTTCATCTTTTTTTGGCAGAAGTTAATCTTACTGGTTGAAAATTCGTCTTTTTATTTGAAAATTCAATTATTCTAGTTAAGAGTTTATAATTTTAGTTGAGAATTCATATTTTTTGTTTTAAATTCTAATATTGCAGTTAAAGATTCATTATTTTTAGTTGAAAATTCATTTTTTTTGGCAGAAATTAATGTTCTTGGTTGAAAACTCATCTTTTTGTTTGAAAATTCAATTATTCTTGTTAAGGTTTTATAATTTTAGTTGAAACTACATCTTTTTTGGTTTCAAACTCTAATATTTCAGTTGAAAATTCATTATTTTTAATTGTGCCATTCAATTCTTGGTGTACAATTCATCTTTTTGAATTGAAAATTCATGTATTTTCGTTAAAAAATCTTCCTTTTTGCTAAAAACTAGTCTTTTTGGTTAAAAAATAAATATTTTTAGTTTAAAATTGAGCTATTCCAGCTGAAGATTCGTAACTTTAGTTGAAAAAATAATTTCTTTGGTTAAACATTAATTTTTCAGCTAAAAATTTGACAATTCAATTTTTGGTAGAAAAATTTTCTTTTAAATTTGAGTTTTCATATTTTTTTTTGCAGAAATTAATCTTACTTGTTGAAAATTCATCTTTTTATTTGAAAATTCAGTTATCCTAGTTAATGTTTATAATTTTAGTTGAGAATTCATATTTTTGCTTAAAAATTATAATATTCCAGTAAAAGATTCATTATTTTTAGTTGAAAATTCAACACTCTGGTTGAATATTAATTTTTTTGAATTGAGCATTGTGCTATTCAGTTCTTGGCATATATTTTATAATTTGAATTAAAAATTCATGTATTTCGTTGAAAATTCCAATTTTTTTGTAAAAATTAGTCTTCTTGTTTAAAAATTCAACTTAGGTTTAAAATGGCATTATTCCATCTGAAGATTCATAATTTTAGTTTAAAATTCAATTTTTTTAAAACTGAAATTGTATTTATTCTATTATTCTTCAAAAAATGATCTTTTTTAATTTAAAATTTAACTGCTAGGTTGAAAATTTGTGTTGTTTCGTTGAAAATTTCTTATTTTGTTGAAAACTCTACTTTTTAATATAAATTAATCTTCTTTGTTAAAAAATTATCTTTTTGGTTTAAAAATCTAATACTCCATTTGAAGATTCGTAATTTTAGTTAAAAAATTCATTCCTTTATTTAAAAATTAAATTAATTTGTTAGAAATTAATTTTTTAGTGGAAAATGTAACTACTCAATTTTGGGTTGACAATTTTTTTTTCATTGAAAAATCATGTATTGTATTGAAAATTCATCTTTGTGGTTTAAAATTCAACTATTTCAGTTGTAAATTCATTATTTAGTTGAAAAATCATCAGTTTGCTTGAAAATTAATTTTTTACTGAAAATTTAACTATTCCATTTTTGGTTCAAAATTGATTTTTTTGATTGAAATTTCAAATATTCCAGTTAAATATTTATTATTTTATTTAAAAATATATCTGTTTGGTTAAAAAATAATCTATTGCAGTTCAGAATTCATCATTTTATATGAGAATTCATCATTTTGATTGAATTTTTGTACACGAAAGTATTTTTTTAAATGAAAACTTAACTATTCTATTTTTTGTTGAAAAATGTTCTTATTTCATTCAAAATTTAATTGTGTGATTGAAGATTAAACTTTTTTTAGTTCAAAATTTAACTATGCCTTCGAGAATTCATGCATTTTGAAGCCGTTTAAATTAAAATTATTATAATTCCCACGTTAATTTTACCTAAATATGCACTGCATTTTAAGTATAAGAAGATAAAATCAAAATTGGTTTAAATTATTTTTTAAATGCATGGAAAATAAAGACAAATTCGAGAAACGATTAAATAGGTTTTGAGTATTATTTGATTAATCGATGGAGCTAATCCATTTAAGAATATCTTTTAATATAATATGTCATATCATATTATTTATAATAAGCTCTCGAAAATTTAAACATATGTGGAGTTGATTATTTAAAAAAATAGTGGCTCCTTATTATGAAAAATTGTACCTGGAAAAAAATTGAAATATCTGGAGAAAACACCCTCTATATTCTCATAATCTGAATGGCGACTAGAACGGAAAACCGTAAATTTAATTGAAAAACTGGGAATTTAATTTTTAAAACGGGAATTTACTTCTGATCGCAGTAAAGTTCAAGTCTTCATTTTTTTAAAAAGAATTATAATTCGCATTTAGACTAAATGAGTTTAAAAAATCCCTGCTCAAACTTAGAATTCGTCGAAATTTTAAAGTTCCCTCGTCCAAATTAAAAAAGAAAAAGAAAGTACTTCAAGTAGTTTGTAGATTTTTTATCAATTATATTAGAAAATTTTGCTACATTGTTCATTGCGAATGTATCTTTTTAATGTTAAAAATTCAACTACTTGCGATTAAAAGTTAAACTTTTTTACTAAAAACTGATTTTTGTTGTTTGAAGATTCATCATTTTAATTAAAAGTTCATCTCTTTTTGAAAATGTAATTACATTCTTGAAAATATATATTTAAAAAAATGTACCTTTTCGAGTAAAAAATTTAACTTCTTCTGAGAATAAGGTTTTTTTTATTACGAACAAATTATGTTTACAATGGAAAATTCGACTGTTCTATTTTTTGTGTAAAATGTATCTTTTTTTGTTGAAAATTGATATTTTTTATCACAAAATTAACCTATCTCGTTGAAAATTTATGACTTTAATTAAAAATTAATTTCTCCGACTGAAAATTTATCTTTCACAATTTTGGTTGAAAATTGATCTTTCGTAGTTCAAAATTCAACAAGTTGGCTGATAATTTTTCTCTTTTATTTGAAAATATAACTATATCGTTGAAAAATCACGCATTATGTTATAACATCTATTTTTTTGCAAAAAATGATCTTTTTCTTTGAAAATTAATCTCCTTGTTTAAAAATTCTTCTGTTCGGTTAAAAAATCAAGTATTCAAATTAGATATTTGTCATTGTTGAACGTTAAACTGTTTAGTTAAAACTTAATAATTTTGGTTGAGGATTCATCGTTTTAATTAAAACTGCATTTCTTGAATATTTGTCTTCTTTAATTGAAAATTAAAATAGTTCGTTAAAAATTCATGCATTCTCTTGAAAAATTGTATTTTTTGGTTGAAAATTCAACTTTTTTTGAAAATTAATGTTTTTGTCTAAAATTTTTTTTCTTTAAAAATCCAAGTATTGCTGTTAAATATTAATCATTTTAATTTAAAATTCATCTCTTTGGTTTAAAATTCAACTATTCCAGTTGAGGATTGATTAATATTATGTGAAATTCATTTTTCTTTTTATTATTTTATCTGTTGTGTTAAAGGATGTTTGGAACGAACGTCACGAATTAAAATAAGTGTTTGGTTTTGTCGTAAATATGAGTATGTTATTTTAAGTTGAAGGAAAAAATTAAACAACTGGACCGGGAAAATTCGGAAAATGACCGGTAATTTAAATTGTCCGTCGAATCGCCACCCTTGTAATACATTTAAATGATATTCTTAATTTTTAGGTCGCTTTGGCCTTGGTAAAATGCATCCCAATAGTAGGCATTGAATACTGGGAAGCAGTTCAGACTGCGGTCGAAAATCAACGAGATTGGCCAAAAGCTACTGAGTACGTACTTCCGATTGAGGAAAACATAGTAGATAAAGGAAAAGTATCTTTGAAGCCAAACCTTGACCGTAAAATGTTGTTCAACAACTTGACATTCTTGTTTTTCTCGATATCGCAAAAAAAGATTTACAAGGATATTGTGATAGGAGCAGGTATGCGTGCTTAAAAAATTATTAATAAATTAAGCAATCCAAAATTAACTTAAGCAAACTCTGAATTGAAAAATATGGTAATAATAGATTATAAATGTACAATTCTTGCAGGAGGAAAAGTTTTAATGTTCAACCCTTCACTTCACACCGATTTAACAAAATTTTGCTCTGATGAGTTCGTTTCTGTTTATTATATGATCGGATCTAACCAGACTGAGGAAAGCATTCTTGATTCACAAAGATTGAGAACTGGATACGAAGAAATTGGTAATCTGTTTATGGTTGTTCAGGGAATTTTGAAAAATTAAGAAATTTAAAACCTTTCTGAAAGATTCAGGTAAAACCTGAAAGAGTTAGGGAATTTTTGGTAAACTGAAGTTGAAATTAATTTTATTTTGTGGAAACATAAACCATTTTTAAAAAAAGTATTTCTTTTTGTTTGTAAATGGAATTTTTTTCTTTGAAATCGAACTGTTTTTGTAAAAACTTCAACTATTTGGTTAAAAATTCATATTTTCGGTTTGAGAATTCAACTGTTTTGTGGAAAATCCGTCGTTTTGGTTTTAAAATTCAACATTTTGGGTATATTTTTTTTTATTGACTAACAAATCTTTCTTGGTTAAAAACGTAGCTCTAGTTGTAAATCGTTATTTTTCGTTACCTATTTTTGTATGAAAAATGAAACTGTTTAGTTAAAAATTAATCTGTTTTGGTTGCGGATTTAATAATTTGTTTGAAAATTCGTCTTTAATACTTCAATTTAACTGTTTAGTTGAAAGTATAACTAATTTTTTAAAAGTTCTTTTTTTTTGTTAATGATTTATTATTTTAGTTGAAAATCCTTTTTCGGTGCTTAAAAATTTATCTATTTTGCTGAATTTTTTTTAGTTTGGACATACATTTTTAAAACTGAAAATTGAACAGTTCCATTCTTTGTTAAAAATGTATCTTCTTCAGTTGAAAATTTCAACATTTGATTGCAGATTCTTCTTTTGTGGTAGAGTATTAATCTTGGTGGCTATTTCATATTTTTGGTTGAAAATTAATTTTTAATTTGGAAATTCAACTATTCGGTTGAAAATTAATTTCATTGTTTAAACGTTGAACTATTTTGTCGATAATTTGTGTATTAGGCCAAAATTTAATCTTATTGGTTGAAAGTTCGGTTTTATTATTGAAAATTTATATTTTTTGTTGTGAATTTATTTCTTTGGTTGAAAATCGAACTACTTTGCTGAACACTCGTTTTTTTCTTGAAAATTATTTTAGACTGAAAGTTTTAATGTTTGGTTGAAAATTCATATATTTTACTAAAAGTCGTCATTCGTGGAGAATATTGATCTTATTGGTGGAAAATTTATCTTTATGGTTTCAAATTAATTTTTATGCTTGAAAATTTAACTGTATTGTTAAAAATTGAATTTTTTTGTTTACAAATTAATTTTTTAACTGGAAAATATAACTATTTACTTCTCGGTGAAAAATTTATCTTTTTTAGTTTAAAAAATCATGTATTTTGCTAAAAATTATAACTTTCTGGTAGAACATTTATCTGCTTTGTTGAAAATTCTTATTTTAATAAAAAATTCCACTATTTGATTAAATTTTTTTTCTTGGTTGAAAATACAACACTTTATTCGAAAATTAATCTTGTTGCTTGAAAACTCGTTTGTTTCGTAGCAGATTGAACTATTTTTTCTGAAAATTAAAATTAATGTTTTAACTAAATTATTTATTTAATGCCTAATATTCAACTGTTTAATTAAAAATTAACTTTTTTGTTAAAAATTAATATTTTCAGATAGAAAATATAACTGTTCTGCAGAAAATTGATCTGTGATGGATTTAAAATTCAAATGTTTTGTTCGAAATTCTCCTTTTTTCTTTTTGTAAAAAAGTAATTTCACTAATTGAAACTTCGTTTTTTTGTGTAAAAAATAATTTTCTCATTGAAAATGTAACTATTCCATTTTTATTAGAAATTTACCTTTTGTATTTAAAAATCAATTTTTTCTGTTTGAAAACTTTTTTTTTTTAATTCAACTATTTAGTTGAAAATCCTTATGCTTTGCTTACAATTTAAAAAAAATTTTGATTAAAAATTAATTTTTTATTCCAAAATGTAACCATTCTGTTGAGAATTGATGTTTTTGATTGAAGACACATTACTGTAGTTGAAAAATACTTTCTTTGATTAAAAGTTTATTTTGTCGATTATTTATGTATTTATCCAAATTCATCTTTTTTCGGTAGAAAATTAATCTTCTTAGCTAAAAGTTTATTTTTTTTGATTTAAAATTGATCTTTTTGTTGAAAATTCATTTCTTTGATGGAAAATGAAACTATTTCTTTGTTGAAAGTTCGTTTTTTTCTTGAAATTTAATTTTTTTAAGTTAAAATTTTAATATTTGCTTGAAGGTTCATGTGTTTTGCTAAGAATTCGTAATTTTTCGTAGTATATTAATCTTTTTGTTGACTATCTCATCTTTTTGTATGTAAATTCATTTTTATGCTTAAAAATTTAAACATTTTGTTAAAAGTTCGTTTTTTTATAAAAATTAATATTTTGACTGGAAAATATAATTATTTCCTTCTTGGTTGACAATTTATCTTTCTTAGTTTAAAATTCATGTATTTGATTGAAAATTAGCCTCTTTTGGCAGAAAAATAAACTGCTCGGTTCAAAATTCATCTTTTAATTCGAAAATTGAACTATTTTTTCGGTAAAAATGTACAAAATTGATCTTTTTGGCTTTAAAATTCAACAGTTTTGTTGAAAACTCATATTCTTCTTATAGAAAAGTAATCTCATTATTTAAAAATTCTTTTTTTGGGGGGAGGGGGATTAAGTATTATTTTTTTATTGAAAATTTAATTATTCTATTTTTGCGTGAAATATTATCATTTTAGTTACAATATAATTTTTTTGCGTTTGAAAACTCATATTTTTGGGTTAAAAAATTCATCTTTTATTCGAAAATTCAACTATTTCGTTTCAAATATTTTGTTTTGTTTAAAAATACATCACTATTGAAAAATTCATTTCTTTTCTTTAGTAGTTGAAAATTTATGCATTTTTTTGTAAATTCATATTTTTGTTGGAGAAGTTGTTGAAAATTCAACAATTGTCTTAAAGTTTTTTTTTGGTTGTAAACTAAACTGCTCTCTTTAAAATTCAACTGTTTTGGTAAAAAATTTAACTATTTAGTTAAATTTAAAAAAAAAATGTTTCCTGATTGGAAATTCAATTCTATTCTTGAAAATTAGTATTTTAATTGAAAAAATACATTTCTGATCGTAAAAATGTCATAATTTTGCATAAAAAATTCAACTTTTTAGTTAGCAAAGCAATATTTTTTGTTTGAGGACTCAATTATTATGTTTAAAATTCTTATTTATTAATTAAATTCAACTGTTTTTGGTATAAAATTAATTTTCTTTTTATGTAAATATTGACAGTTGAATTTTTTGTTGGAAATTCTTTTTTTTTTAATTCAATTACCTAATTGAAAGTGAATCTAATTTGTTAAAAGTTGATTTTTTTTGTTAATGAGTCATCATTTTAGTTGAAAAACCTTTTTCTTTGCTTAAAAGTTGATTTATTATGTTGACATTTTTTAAGAATGTAAATTAATTTTTTGAACTGAAAATTGAACTTTTCCTTTTTTTAAAATTTTGTCTTATTTTGTCTTTTGCGATAGAATATTAATCTTGGTGGCAAAGTTATATTTTTGGTTTAAAAATTAATTTTTAATTCGAAAATTCAACTGTATGATTACAAATTTTACTTTTTGATTGAAGATACATCCCTTTAGTTGAATATAGATTTCTGTTAAAAAGTTGAAGTATTTTATCGATTTAAAATTCAACGATTTGGGTAGAAAATCATTTGTGCGTTAAAATTTTACTAATGTACCTGAAAATTTATGCATTTTGTTGAAAATTCATGCACTTTGTTAAAAATTAATCTTTTTCTAGAAAAATCTACTATTTTGACATTATTTTTCTTCGAGGCGTATACTATATCTGAAAGAAAAATTTATAAAAGTCAAAGAAAACTTAAAAATTAGAGTAAAGTCAGGAAACTTCAGAGAATTTGTAAATTGGGATTTTGTAGCAACCTTATAATTCTTTCAAAAAAATTAGATAACATTTTGTTGCCTATTTTACATGCTCCACATTGTTGAAATATTTAATTTTCTTTCTATTCTCAGGTGAATTATTACGAAAAAGAAAGCGCAGGATGATTTCTGACAGCGAAATATCGTTGGCAGTACTGCATTGTTCGGTGAAACAACACTGCAATCCGAAGCACAATTTCAAAGACTTACTCGTTGAATCAAAAAAAGCTGCCTCCAACAATAATAAGAAAAAAGCTACTGTCTATGCATTAGACACTCAAGATTTGCGTTCGAAGGTGCCTTCCGACTCCGTCAATGAAAACATAATAGCAGACACGAACCAGTCATTATTTCAGGAACATGGAAAATCGGCACCAGATACACACTCGAGTCTCGTCGATTCTCCCCTGGAAAATCCTACTCGACCCTCATGCATAAGTTCAATCCATCTCGAGAGTCAGGAAAGCACTTGCGACATGGAAGATAATTTTGCGAGCATGGCGATGAATGAAAAACGTACTGAGAAAAGAAATCTCGAGACTTTCAGTTTCGCTTCAACGAAAAAACTGAAGCACAACTCCGGCAGCTCGCTTTTCCCCGTCTTGCCGAAAAGCAGGAGTCAAGATCAATGTTCTCTTTCACAAAGATTACAGGCTTCGCAAAATTTAGACGGCTCGCAAAGTATAATTCGATCCGAAAATCTTCCAAGTTCTCAATCATCATCCAGATCGACTACTCGTGAATTGTTTTCACCAATCCAGCGAGTTTCTCAGAAAAATTCTTCGGCACCGTCGACTTCAAGAGAAGGAAAAAAATCGAAGCCTACGCAAAATGTGTCGATTGATTTTATGGACGATTCAGACGAAAATGAGGAAGAAGTGAATAGAGAATCGAGGAAAAGAGAGGAGAGAAAATTGAAAATTCCAGTAGAAGAGGCGGTAGAATCCCAAAAGGAAGAAAGGGTCGTGAGTAAAATAAGGATTCGATCAGATGCCTCACTTTTGGATGATTCTAGGCCGCCAATGAGGGTAGAATTAAATTCAGAAGGAAAGAGAAAAGAACCGTCTTCGGATGAATCGAATATTTTTGGAGAGCCGGCACTGAAGAAGAAAAGAATTGAGGCCAAATCCAATTTGATTGATTTCGGAATTCATGCAGGAAGGAGTGATAAGAGAAAAAGAGAAGATGGTGATTCGGATAGCGGTGAAATTGTGATGCAGAAGAAACAGCAGAAAAAGATTAATTCTTATAACAAAATGCCATCGGAATCCTCTGGCATAACAGTTGATAACGAGAATGTAAGTTTTCAAGATAAATACTTATTCATTTTTAAATTTTTGTTCTTGAAAATTGAATGATTTAATGTAAAAATTAAAAATATTACAAATTGGAGAGTTTGAAATTTAAAAAATCGAATTTGGAATTACTTTTCTACTTTTTGTGGATGCGCATTATTTTTAGTTTTATTTTTTCAGCAATTTGTTCGTTTTGTTACTGGATTAATTCGCGAGGAATCAACGGATTCTCTGCTTGAACGAACCTTTGGTCACAAAAAATTCCAAAAGGTAGGGATAAGGTTGAATTTAAATATTTCTTTTGAATTATGAGATTGGGCATTGAAATAATGCCATTATTTTGAAGAATATTGCAGTAATGCCATTATTTTTTCGTAATTGGCCGCTAATGCTTAAAAATAATATATACAAAAAAAACCCTGGAAAAACGGAATTGTCAAGACATTTTTTTTCGTAAACTCAGGAATTTTTTTCGAGACCGTATTTTTTTTAAATTTCTATATGAAGTTGAAAAAAATGATTCTTTATTTGTAAAAGTAGCTTTATATTACTGTATTTAAATATTTGCTACAAATTATTGTTTGTTTTGGTTTGAAATTATTTTTGTCAAGTAAAAATTTAGCCATTTTTCACGTTAAAAATTAACTTATTTGGTGAAAAATTCGTCCTTTTTAGTAGAAAATTAATCTTCTTGACTGAAAGTTCATCTTTTCCCATGAAAATTCAAGAGTTTGTTTGCAGTTGTTGCTCTCTTTTAACTGAAAAACATTTTTCTTTCAGAATTTATCTTCTTTGGAATGAAATTTAATTATTTGGTTGAATGTTAAACTCTTTTATTCAAAAATTCATTTTGGTTGAAGATTTATTATTTTATTTTACAATTTTACTTGTAAAATGAGCTTTTTTGTTAATAATTCGTCTCTGCTTTGTTTGAAAATTAATCTTTTTGGTGGAAAATTCAAGTATTCTATGAAAATATTCACCATTTCAGTTGTAAATTTTTTTTAAAATAAAACTACTTGGTCGAAAATTAAACTCTTGTCAGAAATACATCTTTTTGGTTTAAAATTTATATTTTTTGTTAAAAATTTAACTATTCCAGTCAAAGATTTATTATTTTAGTTGAAAATTTATCACTTCAATTGATGGTTTTGAATTTATTTTTTGTTAAAAATTAGTTTTTTTAGACTAAAATTTTAACTATTTTAATTGAATATTTCATTCTCTGAGCATAAAATTCGTCAATTTGGTTGAAGATTAATTTGTTTTAACTTAAAATTAAACTATTCAATTTTTTTTTGACAACTAATACTTTTTGTTTGAAAATTCATGCATTCGAAAATTCGTCTTTTTTGGTTGAAATTGATCTTCTTTGTTGAAAATCTATTTTTTTTTTTAATTAAAATTTAACTATTCCAGTTAAAGGTTAATAATTTTAGATGGCAAATTCATCTCTTTGAAAATTAATTTTTTTAAATCCGAAATTGAACTATTCAATTTTTAGTTGAAAGTTCGTCTTCTTTGGTAGAATATGATCTTCTTGGTTAAAAATTCATATTTTTTAATTATTCCAGTTAAAAATTCATCTTTTGAATTTAAACTTCTAATATTTCAGTTGCAGATTCGTAATTTTAGCTGGAAAATCCTCACTTTGTTTGAAAATGTAAATAAATTTTTTTAATTAATTTTTTTTTAAATGTTAACTGAAAATGTAAATATTTAAATGGAATATTCCATTATGTTAGTATTTCTTTGATTGAATATTAATTTATGTTTGACATTTTTTCTTTTCAAATTAAAAATTCATGTATTTTATTGAAAATTCGTCCTATTTGAAATTTTTTTTTAAATCCATCTTTTTATTTAAAAATTCAGCTATTGCAGTTAAAAATTTATTTCAGTTAAAAATTTATTAGTTTATTTAAAAATTTAACTATTCCACTTTTGGTTGAAAGTTCATCTTTTTAGTTCAAAATTCAACTATATGTTGACAATTTTGTCTTTTTTAGTGGAAAATTGATCTATTTCGTTGGAAAATCTCATTTTTGGTTAAAAATAAAAAGTACTTGGTTGAAAGTTAAATTCATTTCTTCCAAATTCAATTATTCCAATTTAAGATTCATCATTTCAGGTGAAAATTAATAAATTTAGTTGACAATTTTTTTAAAATGGAAACTAAATTTTTATTTGAAAATTTTTCAAAAATTCAACTTTTTGGTTGAAAATTAATCTTTTTGTGGTAGAAAGTTCATCATTTCGTTCAAAATTAATGTGTTTTGTTGAAAAATCTTATTTATTGGGTCAAAAATTAATCTGTTTGGTTGAACAATTCGAGTATTCGAGTAAAAATATTTTGTTAGAAATTCATCTTTTTGGTGTAAAATGCATCTATTCTAGTTGAAGTTCCATAATTCTAATTGAAAATTAATCACTTTGGTCGAAAGTTTCTTTTTATGGAATATTAACTTTTTAACTGAAAATTTAACAATTACATTTTTGGTTGAAACCTGATCTTTTTTGGTTCAAAATTCAACTATTTTGAATATATAATATTTTCAATTTAAACATTAGAAATTTGAATCGCTTTTGTTTGAAATTAATCTAGTCAATAATATTTATGAATTTTAAATTGTAGAGTTATCTTATGGCTTACGGTCCACATAAATTAAAAATAAAAATCGAGCCAAAAAACATTTTCCAACTCAGAATTTATTTTAATTAAAAATTCCTTTTTTAATCCTTAACGTTTCGGTACAGTTCGTATCTGTCTGAAAATGTTTAAACTTAAATAATTATGTATTTACAATCAGTAATATTAAAAAGAACAATAAATAAATGAATAAATTCGCAAATTAATATAAATTGTACCAGAGTTAAAGTAGTTTGAGTTAATCAAACAATAAGATTAATTTTTTAAAATAAACACAAACATCGAAAAGAACATAAAAAACTATGTCAATTTGGAATTTTCTAGTCAAATTTGACTCAGTTTAAAAAGGTAAACGTTTTAAACTGTTTTTAAAGTGTAAAAAATGCAAAGAGACTTTAATCTCTTCAAATGTTTTGAGACTTTTAAAATAATTTAAATGTTTTTTAACTGATTTAAGTTTGACTGAATGATTCGAAATTGACATAGTTTTTAACGTTTTTTTTAGATATTTGCGTTTATTCTTCGAAATTAATTTTATTGTTTGAATAACTCAAACTGGTTAAACTCAGGTACGCTGAATCGGAAAACCTTAAAACCCGAGAATGCGTAATTCGAAAATCTTTCACTTTAAAAATTGTCCATTTTAGATATTAAATTTTTATATGCATCAGCTGTGCATATAAATTAATTCATGATTTTTAAAATTAAATTTTACTTTAAGAATGAAAATGTGGCATTCGTTAAACAAATGTTAAACCTCCACTGAGACTTTATAACCTATTGTAAGTTTTAAAATATCTTGAAAATAAGAAATTCATGATTAAAAGCATTTATTAAATTAAAAATATTATTTCAGTCTAAAATATTCCATTTTAAACCATTCAATTTGAATTTTTTTAATTAAGTTAAAGAATAATTACCTAATATTTAAATATATCTGACTGTTATTTCAAATCAGTAATTATAAATTAAATATTTAAAACTAAACGAAAAAACTACACTTTAAAACTTACAATTTTTATTTTTTTATTTCAAAAAATTTTATTTTTAAGTAAAATTGTTAAATTTCGATATATAAGTAATATTTGAATACCTATTATTCTTAGTTCTTAGACAAAATCCGATTAAGTTGAAGAAATTTTTAGAAATTGGGAACAAATTCAAAATTAATTTAAAATTTGAAATTATTCCAAATAATTTAAACTGAGGGTCTACATATACTGGCAAGATCCGGCTATTTGTACCAAAATTTCGATGCAAATAGTGCACGGCTTTTTAATAATTTTGAAAGAATTTTGAAGAAATATTTTTTATTTTGTAGGATTTAAAAAGAAAAATAGGAAAAATTTGATCCAGTTTAAAAGATTTTTAATCATTCTTAAGATATTTAAACTATTTAAAATTAAAATAACTTGTATTTTAAGTTGTGTAAATATATTGGTTGATTCTTCAATTTAGAGCATTACAAATAATAACTTGGATTAATATTTTTGGAACTAAATGAATTTAATTTTAAATCGTTCAGTTGAAAAGTGTTGAAAAGCTTCCATTTTACGCGTGTAAATTATTGAGCATTGGAATAAAAAATTGTTGAATGAAAAAACTGTTAAACTTCAGTTGTAAAAGTTTTAAATTTAAGAATTCCGCTTTGAGTGCTTTAATTGGTAAATACGTATTTATTTAGGTTAAAAAGTTTTAAAAATGATACGCACTGTGCCGAAACGTTAAGAATTGAGAAAGGACTTTTCAATAAACATAAATTCTGAGTTGGCAAATTTTTGTTAAAGCAATTTTTATTTTTAATTCATGTAGACCGTAAGACCTAAGATAAATCTAGAATTAAAAAATTATAATATGTGATTTATATTTATTATTAAAACTGATTATTTAAACAAATACATGCTACTATCTTATACTATTTTCCAAACCCGTAAATAATAATGTTATTTTTTCTTTGTAGGTTTATTCGACAGTTCCAGCAACAAGGGTTACATTTCAATCTATGGTCCCGTATGCACCTGAAGGAAATTTAATTTTAGATCCAAGAGCAGGAATGACGATGGGAGCTTGAAATTAATAAATTTGTCTCAACGTCCTAAGTTATTTCATCTTTTGTATAACGTCTCTCTCAGTTATTATTTCGCGTTTTTTTTCATATTTTGAAGAGTCTTGAATTTATGATATTAAAAACATGTTCCGTACTTGTCTTCTATATCGGGTAAAAATTTTATTATCCTAAATTTATGATATAAAAAAATTGTTACGTATCTGTCTTCAAATTGGGAAAAACATTTTAAGTTTGAAGTTAATAATATTGCGTAAAAAGTCTCTCTCGTTTTTGTAATTTATGATTTAAGAATACAATTTATACTATATTTCTGTAAAACTGCTTGCGTATTTATTTTTAGAACAATAGAACCAAAGCACGAACTATAAAATGGATTACCTCCATATACAGAATTACTCTGGAGTACCTAAGATTACTATGGGTTGCATAGGATTACTCTGAATTACATACCGTTACGGTGGATTACTCTGCTTAAACTAGTCATATTCTATATCAAAAAAGGCGAATTTTCAACGAAAATACATGAATTTGTAATCAATTTGTTGAATTTATGTCTGCAAAATATTAATTTTCCACCAAAAATAGAATAGTTACATTTTCAACTAGAGATGAATTTTCTATAAAGTAGATACATTTTTTACCAAAAGAGATGAATTCTCAGAGGAAAATCGTATAGTTTATATTTTTTTGTAATGCAAGTATTTTATTTAAAATTTCGTTTTCTGTTTGGATAAACATTAATTAAATTGAAAATTTAATTATTTCATTTATCGTGAAAAATGTATCTTTTTTGGTTGTTCAAATAAAGAACAGTTTTCTTTAGGTAAAAAAAAAGATTCTCTGCAATAAGAAAATGATTTTTTTTTTTTAATTGAGTTTTCAATCTAAAAATTCGGACGTTTTAGAAAACCTTTTACTTTCAAACAAAAGAAACCAATTATCAACAAAATAGCGGAATTTTTATTAAAATAGTTTAATTTTCAAGCCAAAAAGGCGAATTTTTCCGAGGGCAGTTGAATGTTCAATAAAATATTTGAATTTTCAATAAAAAATTTCTTTTTAACAAAATTGTCGATTTTTCTATAAAGTAGATTAATTTTTTACCAAAAAAGATGAATTCTTAGAGGAAAATTGTATAGTTTATATTATTTTAAAATACAAGTATTTTATTAAAATTTCGTTTTCTGTTAAGAGAAAATTTAATTGAATTGAAATTTTAATTATTTCACTTATGGTGAAAAATGTATCTTTTTTAGTTCTTTAAATAAAGAACAGTTTTCTTCAAGTAAAAGAAAAGATTCTCTGCAATAAGAAAATGAATTTTTAACAAAAAATTGAGTTTTCGATCTAAAAATTCGAACGTTTTAGAAAACCCTTTACTTTCAAGCAAAAGAAATCAATTATCAACAAAATAGCGGAATTTTTATTAAAATAGTTGAATTTTCAAGCCAAAAAGACGAATTTTTCCGAGGACAGTTGAATGTTCAACAAAATATTTGAATTTTCAATAAAAAATTTCTTTTTAACAAAATTGTCGATTTTTCTATAAAGTAGATTAATTTTTTA
>JAAAKG020054613.1:0-16107 GCA_010014905.2 Druon quercuslanigerum | reverse complement strand
CCAAAAAAGATGAATTCTCAGAGGAAAATTGTATATAGAGATTAATTTTTTAATTGAAAATTTAATTATTCCATTTTTTGTGAAAACGTATCTTTTTTAATTGAAAATTTAAACAATTGGTTAAAAATTAAACTACTATGTTGAAAATTGAACTAACTAATTGATAGAAAATTGTCTCTTTACCTTGAAAATTCAACTAATTTCAACCAACCAATACTTTTATTTCACATAAAAACAGTTGTTTACAAACAAAGGAATAATTTTCAACAAAACAGTTAATTTTCTACCAAAAGAGTTGAAATTTCTTCTAAAAAAACGAAGTTTCAACCAAACAAGGTTAATTTTTCAACAAAATAGTTGACATTTAATTCAGAAAAGTTGAATTTAAAAAAAGGTTCTTTATTAACCAAGAAAGATGAATTTTAAATAAAAAAATGATGCATTCTCAACCAAACACAGAATCGTTTACATTTACAAAAAAAATATATTTATTTTAAATAAAAAACAGCTTAATACAAACAAAAAAAAGTTTTTCTACCACAAAAAATTAGTTTTTAACAAAACAGTTAAATTTTCAAGATAAAAATTTAAACGTTTTAGAAAACCGTTCACATTCAAGGAAAAGACACCAATTTTCAACGAAATCGCAGAATTCTTTACAAAGTACTTAAATTTTTTAACCAAAAAGACGAAATTTGACGAGGTCAGTGGAATGTTTAATACAATAGTTGAATTTTTGATTAAAAAAATTAGTTTTCAACAAAGTTCTTTAATTTTCTATTGAGTAGATCAATTTATTACCAAAAGGGATAAATTCTCAGCGAAAAATGTAATTACTTATATTATTTTATACTTCAAGTATTTTGATAAAAAATCGTTTCCTCTTTGGTGAAAAATGAATTTTTTAAGTGAAAATTTATTTATTCCTTTTTTGGTGAAAATATTATCTTTTTTAGCGGAAAGTTCAGCTATTTGGTTAAAAATTAAACTATTTTCTTGAAAATTATTCTGTCCGGTTAAATATTCGTCTCTTCAGCTTGAAATTTTAATTTTTGGGTGCATTGTAAATGCAATTGTTTGATCTAAGATTGTTATTTTATTCTTGCTAAAAATTCAATTATGTATTTGCTTAAAAATTCACCTTTCTTGTTTGAAAATGAACTTTTTTGTTGAAAATTAATTTTTCGGGTTTAAAAGTCAATAGTTTTCTTAAACATCCCACATTCAATCTTAAAAACTCATGTCTTTCGTTAAAAATTACTCTCTTTTGATAGAAAATTAACCTTTCTTGGTAGAATATTAATCTTTTTCACTTGAAAATGAAACGCTTTGTTTTAAATCATCTAAATTTGTCTTTTTTGACTGAATTCAACTGTTCTTTTTTTTTTATTGCATCTATTTTATTTGTAGATTCAACTACTTGGTTGAAAGTTGTATAACATTGTTTAAAGTTTACGTTTTTGGTTGGAGATTAATTATTTTTATTTTTAAATTCTGGTATTTTGTTGAAAATTCGTTTTCTATGTTTGGTGTAAAATTTATTTATTAAACTGAAAATTTCATTATCCCATTTTTTGTGAAAAAATTATGTATTTAGTTGAAAATTCAACTATTTGGGCATCGTAAATTCAACTTTTTTATCTAAAATTATTATTTTGTTCTTGTTAAAAATTTAACTATTTGCTTGAAAAATCATCATATCATGTTGGAAATGTACTTTTTTGTTAAAAATTGATGTTTTCGGGTTTCAATGTCAACTGTTTTCTTAAAAAATCGACTTTTTAGCTGCCAAACTCAACTCTTATCGTTGAAAATTTTTCTCTTTTGGTAGAAAATTAATTTTTTTTTAGTATAATGTAAACAACTTTGTTAAAAAATTACTTTTTTTTGTTGAAGATTGACGTTTTTTATTTTCAAATTCAAGTATTTTGTTGACAAATCGTTTTCTGTTCGGTGGAAAATTAATTTTTTTAAACCTGAAATTTTAAATATTCTATTATTGGTAAATAAATTAATCTTTTTTAGCTGAAAAGTCAAATTTTCGATAGTAAGTTAAATTGGTTTTGTTGAACATTCAACAGTTCTGTTAAATATTCGTCTCTAAAACATCCGGTATTTTATTTTTGAAGCACAACTCATTTGTTGAAAATTGATCTCTTTTGGTAGCGAATTGAAATATTTTGTTGAAAATTCCATGTAGTTCGACCACAAATTTCGAAATATTCGCGTAATTATTTGTTGATTTATAACAAATCTGATTGGGCAAGAAGTTAGATGTGAACCCCGCGTGAAATATTTATTCAATGAATAATTTAAAATCGAGGTCCGTGAAAGGGTACCTTTATCTTAAAATATAAAACTTTTTATTTTCTGTCATTCTCAGATTTTAAATTTAAGTTAAAAAATTAAAACATTATTTATAAAGCCATTTTAGTTTTAACTCCGCATTTGTTTCTCTCAATTCAAATATTCAAATAGAAACCGCGCAGTTTGATATCGACGGTGCTGTTCCTAGCGGATAAACAACTTACTCGCCACCTCGATCCCCTCGACCCCTGTGATCACCTCATCGATGTGCTCTTGACATAAACAAAAAAAGAGGTTAGGATTCAAGAATCACATGGATTTTCCTCATATATTTTTTAAATATTGTGTGATTAACTCAATGCGCAGTTGATTAGTTATGTTTAACACAATCAAAACCTGTGCGAAATTAATCATCCGAAGAAGTAACAAAAGTTTAGCTGGAAAGAAGCCAAAAACATCGAAGCCGAAATTGAAAACACTACCTAGTAATGACACTTCTAATTCAAACATTTATTATTTTTTCTAGCTTTAAACCTTATTTATAATTTTATAACTCAATTTTCTTGATAATATTGAAATTATTTATTGACATGAAAAATAACCGGTTCTGCCACTGACACTTTGCCTCTATTTTGGGTGACCAAATGTCCTGATTTATCAAAATATGTCCGTTTTTTCATCGCTTTCCTGATTTTCTGAATTTTTTGTAATGTCCTCACTTTTCGACAAGGTTGCTACAAAATCCCAATTTCGAAATTTTCTGGGGTTTCCTGAAATTTCCTTGACCAATTTCGAACCAAATAGTTGAGTTTTCAAATCAAATGATCAATTTTGAACAAAAAATCAAAGAATTCAATTTTCAGTGGAAACAATTTTCAACTGGGGAGTATTAAACCATAAAATAAGAATTTTCAATAAATTATTTGAATCCTCAACCAAAACAGACTAATTTTTAAATCAAAAAGAGGAATTTTCAACAAATAGTAGAATTTTTAACCAAGAAAGATTTTTAGGCAAGAGTTCAGATTAATACTTTACATTCCTACTAAAAAAGATACATTAAAAAAAAATGGAATATGCAATAAAATATATATTTTTTCAACAAAATTTTTGAATTTATAAGACATAAAGATCAATTTTCAACAAAAAAAAAAGAATATTTTAACCAAGAAAATCAATTTACTACAAAAAACAGACGAATTTTTAACTAAAAAAGATACATTTTTGAATTTTCAACTGAAGTCTTCTGTAAAAAAAATCATTTTTATCTATACATGAAACGAATTTTCAACAAAATAGTTAAACGTTCAACCACAGAAATAAAATTTTAAATAAAATTATGAATTTTCAACCCAATACATAGTTTAATTTTCAACTTGAAAGATAAATGAGTGACCAGAATGATCAATTTTCAACCAAATACATAAATTTTCTACTGAAAAAAAATTAAATTTTGAATCAAAAAGTATAAGAAATCAGTTTTCAGTTATAAGAATAAATTTTTAACAAAGAAGAGGAACTTTCTGTAAAAATATACAATTTCCACAATAAGTGGAATTATTTGATATTAAATTTAAATTTTAGTTAAATATGTGTATTTTAATATAAAATGATAAATCTCGACACAAGATAATGAATTTTTAACCAAATAGTTGAATTTCCTACTAAAAAAAGACGAATTTTTATGGAAATACATAAGCTTTCAATAGTAAAACATAAATTTTCTACCAATAATAGAATAGTTAAATTTTCTGTTAAATAAATACATTTTCAACAAGAAGAAGAACAAATTTTCAAGAGAAGTATTACATTTTTAACCAAATAAAAGAATTTTCAATAAAATATTTGAATTTGTAACTAAAAAAAGACAAATTTTCATGAAAATGCATGAGTTTTTAACTGTAATAGATCAATTTTTAACCAAACAGATGAATTTTTAACGAAAAATATTAAATTTACATAAAGAAAGAAAAATGTTCGACAAATAAACTTATTTTCAATCCAAAAAATGAATTTTGAACCAAAGAGATTAATTTTAACCAAAAAAGGTAAATTAGTCACCAGGAAGATTAATTTTAATATTTTACCACAAAAGACGAATTTAAAACAAAATACAGGTTTTTCAACTAAAATGATGATTCATTAATAATTAAAAAAAAAATTATTTCTAGCCAAGCAATTCCACATTCAACTAAGTGTTTGAAAAAACAAAACAAAAAGGGTCCTAATTTTAAACCAGGAACTGTTGAATTAAAAAAATAGGAATTTTTAAACAAAAAGTTACTTTTCAGCAAAATAATAAAATTAACTTCAACAGTTTATCGAAAATTCCCTGAGTCAGTCAAGTTTTTCCTGGCATATTACCTGACTTTTTGGAATTTCCTGCTCTGTAGCAGTCCTATCGATGCCCGAAGAGAAATTTTATTGCAATTTCAAAAACTGGCCAAGTTAGAAATATTACTAATATTGAACAAAAATCGGAAAATATCGAATCCCAAAAAATTGGAAGTTCTGCAAAACATGACTTCAAACCCAGGGAAAAAATTCACGTGGAAATCCAAATTGAATTCCCCTTCGAAACTACGTATTAAGGAATTCCACGTAAAAGAGTGGTAAATTGAAAGAATTCATTTGGAATTCCTCGTGGCTTTCCACGTAAATTAAGGAAAACATGTAACTTTTTCACATGCATTTGTACGTGGACCTTCAGGTAGATTTCTGCATAGAATTCGAAGAATTCTTTAGAATTAAAAATTAAAAAGTTACAAATCGTGTTAACATACTCTATTATTTCCTTTTTTATATGAATATTTTGATTTTTCTGAAATCAGTATTCTTTTCTCTAGTTTTTCAGTATCCGGTAGGCCAGGAAGATGATCGAAGAATTTACGTTTGGGGTTTAGCAGAACATGGAGCTTTGGGAACGATAGATAGGGTTAGAACAATTAATAATATTGCATTCATTCCAAAACCAAGCCGGTTAAAATTTGGAGAGACGCATAAAGTTGTCGATTTAACGTGTGGTTACGGATTTACCGCTTTTGCTGTTCACTCCAAGGATAATAATATTCTTTATGGCAGTGGAATCAACACAGATTCTCAAATTGGTAAGTTATCTTAGGCCTCAGAAGGTGCAAATTCATCCCCTTTTTTCTCGAAATCTCCCTTTTCCCTAGTCTAAAACACTTCCCCTTTTCTGTTTAAATATAGGATATATAAAAATACAATTGTTTAATTACGGGAAAAATTCTCTCAAACTACTAAGTTTACCCATTATGGAATAATAATTGAAGCAGTTATAGCACTTAAATAAATTATTTATGAATAAACAATTCACAATTTTCCAGTGCTGAACTATTAAAAATACTTTTAAAAAAATTTGAAGTTAAAACACTTTAAAGCATTTTGAAAATGTGAACATTGAAGATAGAAGTTATCGAATATAAAATGGGAAAAATTACAAAACATATCATACTTTTTTAATGTCAAATTTTATAACTTGAGCGATTTTTAATTTCAATTTAAGAGCACTAAGGAGTGAAAATGATTATTTAAATCAAATATTTTGAGCTGACGCGGAAAAAAACTTGTGAGTTGGCATTCGACAAAAGGAAAAAAAATGTTAATGAATAAAATTTAATGATTTCAAATTTTAAATGTTTCCTTTTAGTTTAAAAATGATGACGAATTTGTTAAGAATACTGTATTTACTAGTAAACAATAATAAAAAAAGTACTTAATTTAAAAATGTTTTTTTTATTGAGTGATATGTCCACATTAAAAAAAACTTGAGTATGTTAAATCTGAAATTTATTCATCTTGCACCAATGAACAATTTTGTCATTTTGCTTTTTCGAAAAAAAGAATCAATCCAAAAAGACATTATTTTGTGCATTTTCAAAAAAATCTAAAAAAAGGCAGAATTTCGTGTTATTAATGAAATTTTTTCTTGAAAATTTAAAAACGAAAGCAGAAGATGTTAACCGATTAAAATATTTTTTCTTTACTTGGTTTGGATGTCGACCTACAAATTTTTGTCATTCAGCTCAAACGATTCCATTTATTTTAGCCTTTTTACTTCGCTCTACTGAACATATCAGAATTGTGTATTTAACTAATTTTATTTTTTCTTGACATTTTTTATATCACTGTGAATGTATTTTCAACGCACTAAGTATATCCAATCTTAAAAAATAAATTCTTTAATGACAGAAGTCAATGGAAAATCCTTGAAAATTATTTAAAAATTTACCATTTCTTAAAAAAAAGATTATTCTCTTCTGCATGTAAAAATAAACGTTTAATATTTTCCCTTTCGTGAGAAAATTGCCCTATATCCCCTTTTTTGAGCTCCTTTTTCGATATGATCCCTGAAATTAATTCCCTGTTTTTCTTAGTTGACCCTTTTTTCTTGAAATCCCCAATTTCCCCCAGTCTAAAAAAAACTTCCACTTTTCTCTATAAAGATACGATATTTGAAAATACAATACTTGAATTACGGAGAAAATTCTCTGAAATTGGTGAGGGTACCGATATTAAATAATAATTAAAGCACTTAAATAGCACTAAAATAGCACTTAAATAAATTATTTATGAATAAATGATTCACACTTTTGCATTGCTGAACCATTAAAAATACTCTTTAAAAAGTTGAAGTTTTTTTGAATTTTTTTAAAAATGCATAAATTTTCAACTAGAAAAGATTTATTTTCAACTAAAAAATGAATTTCTAACAAAGTAATGAATAGAATTTGACTTAAAAGATTATTGCTTTTTCTATTTTGAGATATTTAGGATTAGTATTGTTGATATTTTTGTTAATTTTAACAATTTTTTTTTTTAATCTGATTTTTTATCAGTTTGAAATAATTAACTGAAAAACGAAATAGTTGCAATTTCAACAAAATAATCAAATTTTAACCAAATACTAGAATTTTTAACTAA
The DNA here is from genome assembly GCA_010014905.2 of Druon quercuslanigerum. Taxonomy (NCBI): domain Eukaryota; kingdom Metazoa; phylum Arthropoda; class Insecta; order Hymenoptera; family Cynipidae; genus Druon; species Druon quercuslanigerum. The sequence goes on along the minus strand of JAAAKG020054613.1, from coordinate 8,856 downwards.
AATTTTAACTATGCTTTTTTTGGTTGAAAATTGAACCATTTTTTTATATTTTTTGTTTCAAAATGCAACTGTTTGGTTATAAATTAATCTGTTTAGTTTGAGTATTCACCTGTTCGTTAAAAGCTGCGTTTTTTCTCAAGTTGTATTATTTTTGTTTCAAAATAAAAACTTTTTTTCTCAAAGTATCAACTATTTATTAAATTTTTCGTAGTTAATTGATCTTTTATTATTCAAAACTCAAGTACTTCGTTAAAATGTTATCTTTTTTGTTAAAATTTTTTTAATTTAATTTTTTTGTCGAAAATTGAAAACTAATTTTATTAAACAGTCGTCTTTCCGAATAAAGCATTCGACGTTTTATTTGAAAACTAACTATTTAGTTCAAAGTTGAACTGCTATTTTAAATATTCATTTTATTATTTTAAGATTTATCTCTTTGGTTGAAAATTTAACTATTTTATCGAAAAATCGTTTGTTCTTTGTTTGAAAATTAATTTTCTATTGAAAATTTAACTATTCCATTATTTGTGGAAAAGTTATATATATTTTTGTAAATTATTGTTTTTTGTAGAAAATTAATCTTCCTAATTCAAAATTCAATTCCTTGGTTGAAAGTGAAACTACTTGATTAAAAATTCATTTAATTATTTAAAAATCCATCTCTTTGGTTGAAAATTTCACGATTCTGTTGAAATTTGTTTTTTTTTTCCCTTTTATGTCAATCGTTTCAACTGCAAATTGCAACTGTTTGGTTCAAACTTTTTTCTCTTTATTCGAGAATTCACCTATTTTATTAAAATTGGCATTTTTTATTGAGTTTAAATATTAATAAATATTAATAAAATGTGTGATTGAAAGTTAAATATTTAATTATTTTTTTGAAAATTTAGCTAATTTGTTAAATATTCATCTTTTTGAATAGAAAATTCGTCCTTTTGGATTATATATATATTATATATATATTATTATATATTATATCTTTGCATGTAAAAAATTCAACTATAAACTAAAAAATTTTAAAAATTCCTAAAAATTGATTCCTTTTGCTTAAAAGTCAAATTATTTGGTGGTAAATGCAACTGTTTGTTTGATCATTAATTTTTGTTGTTGATAATTCAGCTATTTGGTTGAAAATTCAACTATTTTATTAAATAGTCATCTTTCTGGATTAAAAATGCATCTCTTTTTACAGAAAAGTTCAAGATTGAAAATTCATTTGTCTTCTAAAAAATTCCTAATGGGCTTAAAGATTTGACTAAATATTTAAATTAAAAATGCAATTCTTTGGCATTGCCTTTAATCCTTTTTTTTAATTCGACCATTTGGTTGAAAATTCGTTTATTTTCCTTGAAAGTGCAACTATTTGCTTGTACATGCAATTTTTTTTTCTAAAATTAATTCTTTTGTGGAAAATTCAACTTATTGGATAAAAAGTTATCTTTCCAGGTAGAAAACTCTACTGTTTTCTAAAAAAAGTTCGACTATTATATACTGTTTTATATCTATTTTGTGGTTTGATTCCGTTACAATATTATGTTTTTATGTTTTCTTTTTACTTTCAGGTTTTTTTTATCAAATGAGATCGAAGACGTCACAATGGATTTAATGAAATTTTTATTATTTCTAATAATGGTTTTCTAAATGATATAAAAAGATATTCCTTTTTTGGATTTTTTCTAAATTTTTAGTTTATTGTTTCGAATTTTGCAGGTTACCATCCTACAGATAAAAAATTTAAGGATGACATTATAACGACACCAAGGCCGATAAATTTGCCTCTCAAGCAACCGAAAACTCAAGTTTTAGGTTTAGCTGCAGGACGAGCTCATTTATTAGTTTTAACGACTGAAGGTCTTTTCACTTTAGGCAATAATGGATACGGTCAATGTGGAAGGCCGATTATTAATAACGAAGACTATAACAAAAATTCGATTGTACATCATATACCGGATGTTAAAGGAAATCAAATAAAAGCTGTCTCCGCAGGACAGGATCATAGGTAAAAAAAATCAGGCAAATAAATAAAATCAAATAGATATACAGGGTGTCCAGCGATTTTGAAAACCTGAAAATCTCCCTTATTTTTTTTTAAACCTTGAAAACCTGGAAATTTCCTTCAATTTTTCACAAGAACCTTGAATTTGAATTTTTGTGTTGCTTTTAAAACAGTTATTTTATTGAAATCTAAAGAGTAAAATGTACAATGTGAAGATTAAAATCTTTTAGTCTGTTATGGAAAAAAACATATCATTTAGAAGAGATCTTGCTATTGGAAAGTTTTTTGTTTATCAATATATAATTGATCTTTGGTTAATTGCAGAATAAATAAATAGATTTCAGAGCATTTTTTGTAAACTTTAATCATTATTTTGTAGACTTCAATGAACATTGTGAATCATTCTGTGAGTCTTTAATTTCTTCTCCGCTAATATAGAATGTTAAAGTATACTTTTTTTGTAGTATTCAACTTACAAATTGTAAAAATTATTATAAAGTTGAACGTTTCGATGTTAATTTAGTTTCATAATTAGTATGAATCATGGCTATACAGCGGACTTTTTGAGGGTTTGACCACTTGCAATAATTTCAAAGATTTCGAAAAGCTTAATGATTTTAAATGAAAGCAAAAGGTTTCTAAAATAATTCAAAGAATTTCAGAAATTTCAAGAAGGTTATACACTAGATTTCAAAGATTTTAAACAATTTCAAAAGGTTTCAATAAATTTTCAAAGATATCAAAAGATTTCAATGATTTTAAATGAACACAACAGATTTAACAAACAAAGATTAAAGAAAGAGTTCACAAAGGTTTTAAAGATTTCGTAAAGATTTCAAAATATTTTAAAACATTTGACAAATATTTTTAAAAATTCAAAGATTTTAATAAATTTAAAAAGGTTTCACAAAGATTTCAAATATTTTAATGATTTACAATGATTACAAAAAGTTGCACAAAAATTTCATACAAATTTCAAATTCAAAGATTACAAAATGCGTAAATAACACCAGATTTCAAAGATTTTGAAACATTTAAAAGATTTTAAATGTTTTCAATTGTTTTAGAAGATTTTAAAAGATTTCAAAAAATTTTCAAAGATTTTACAAAGATTACAAACATTTCACAAATATTTTAAAACATTTCAAAAAGATTTTGAATATTTTAATGATTTCAAATGAATACAAACGATTTTACAAATATTGCGAAGATTACAAGGGGTTAAAAAAGATAAAAATGTCATAAAGATTTTAAAATGTTTTATAACGTCTGACAAATCTTTTTAAAAACTCAAAGATTTCAATAAAATTTTAATATATTTCACAAAGATTTCAAACATTTTAATGAATTACATTAATTACAAAAATTTCACAAACATTTCATACAAATTTCAAAGATTTTGTAACATTTGAAAGATTTTAAAGGTTTTCAATTTTTTAGAAGATTTTAAAAGATTTCACAAACTTTCAAAGGGTTTACAAAGATTACAATTTTCAAAAAAAAGATTTCAAATGAGTACAAGAGATTTGAGAAATATTTCAAAGATTAAAAGAGACGAAAAAAAATAAATATTTAATAAAGATTTCAAATTTATAGATTTCAAAGATTTTAAAACCCTTTAAAGATTTTAAAGGTCTTCAATTTTTCTAGAACATTTCAAAAAGGTTCAAAAGATTTCACAAAATTTTGAAGTTTTACAAAGATTACAAACGTTTAAAAAATATTTCGAAATATTTCACAAAGATTTGGAACATTTTAATGATTTCAAACAAACACAAAAGATTTCACAAATATTTCAAAGATTAAAAGAGATAAAAAAGGATAAAAATTTCATAAAATTTTTAAATATTTCATAAAGATTTAAAATATTTTAATGATTTACAATTATCACAAAAAATTGCACAAACATTTCATACAAATTTCATATTCAAAGATTTCAAAAAGGGTAAATTTCACCAGATTTCAAAGACTTTGAAACATTTTAAAGATTTTAAAGGTTTTTAATTTTTTTAGATGATTTTAAAAGATTTCACAAAATTTTCAAAGGTTTTACAAATATTAAAAACATTTCAATATTTCAAAACATTTCACAAAGATTTGGAATATTATAATGATTTTAAATGAACACAAAAGATTTCACAAATATTTCAAAGATTGAAAAGGATTAAAAAAGATAAAAAATTTTCGTAAAGATTTAAAAAATGGTAAAATATACGAGATATCATAGATTTCAAAATATTTTTAAGATTTTAAAGGATTTGAAAATTTTAGAAGATTTCACAAAGGTTTAAAAAATTTCACAAAGATTTTGAAAATTTTAGAAGATTTCACGGATTTCAAAGATTTTAATAAGCGTATAATAAATAAGATTTCAAAATGTTTCTAAGGTTTTCTATGATTTAAAACTCTTTAGAGGATTTTACAAATATTTCAAATATATATACTTCACAAATATTTATAAGATTTCATTAAAATTTCATAGAGTTGTCAAAGAAATACAAGAATTTTAAATATTTAAAAAAGGATACATTACACCAGATTTTAAAGATTTCAAAGCTTTTAAATAATTTCGGCAGTTTTATAATATTTCAAAAGATTTCAAATACTTCAATGATTTCAGACAAATACAAGAGATTTCACAAATATTTCAAATATTTCATAAGGATTTGAAAAGATTTCAAGACATGCGACAAATATTTCAAGGATTTCAAATATTTAAATGATTTTCAATGAAAACAAAAGATTTCACGAATATTCCAAAGATTTTATAAAATTTTCATAAAATTTTAAAAAATATATAAATTACATCAGATTTAAAAATGTTTGGAAGTTTTTAAAGAATTTCAATTTTTTAAGATTTCACAAAATTTTCAAAGGTTTTAGAAATATTTCAAACATTTCACAAATATTTCAAATATTTTAATGGTTTCAACTGAATATAAAAGATATAAGAAAGATTTCACAAATATTTAAAACTTTTCACCAAAATTTCATAGATATGTCAAACCAATACCAGAATTGAAAATATTTAAAAACACCGGGTATTAAAAATTCCAAAGGATTTAAATAATTTCAAAATTTTTGGAATATATCAAATGACTTAAAATATTTCAATGATTTCAGACGAATAGAAAATATTGCATAAATGTTACGAAGAGTCCATGAGCATTTAAAAATATATTTAGAATTTTAAATATTTCAAAAAGAGTACAGTACGCCAAAATACGAAACATTTCCAAGATTTTAAACGAGTTCACACTTTTAAACAAAATTTTTTAATATTTCACAAAGGTTTTAAATATTCCAGTAATTTAAAATAAATACAGAAGATGCCGAAACTATTTCACAAGTATTTCAAAGAATTTCTAAGGATTTTAAAGGATTTCAAGAATTAAAAGAATTCCAAAAGATATCAAAGATTTCAGAACATTTTAAAGGTTTTAAACAATTTCAAAAGGCTTCAAGAAATTTGAGAACATCTGAAAAGATTAAAATGATTTGAAAGGAACCGAAAAATTTTCACAAACAAATATTAGTGAAATATTTCACAAGTATTTCAAAGATTTCATAAAGATTTCAACATATTTCCCAAATATTTCAAAGAATTCATAAAAAATTTCAAAGATTTCACGGATTTCAAAGATTTTACACAAATTTTAAAAGATTTCTTAAAGGTTTTAAATACTTTAAAAGATTAAGATGAACTTACAAAGTTTTCAAAATATTAAAATAATTTCAAAAAGATTTAAAAAATTTCAAGGACTTTAAAGACTTTACAAAGATTTAAAAATATTCCCAAAGATATCACAAAAACGACTTATGTTCCTAACAAATTAGGAACTTCTTTATTTATGATTCTGCTTTCTTTAGAACTTTTTGGCCAATAAAAAATGAAATGTTTTATCTTTTACATATATAACAAGCGATTTTTTGATTATTTGTTGTGAAAAAAAGAAAACCTGAAAAAAGTTGATTTCTTGACCTGGACAACCTACAAAAGACCTTGAATTTCGTTTCTAGGAATCGCTGGACACCCTCATATAATCCTAAAGCTTGAAATTGATGATATAATTTGTATTTTATCTTTCAGCATTCTTTTAACAGAAAATGGAGAGGTTTATTCCTTTGGCTGGGGAGCAGATGGGCAAACAGGTCTTGCCCATTTTGAAAATGAATACAGACCTGGTCTAGTCAAGGGAGATATAGCAGGAGAACGTATTGCTAAAGTAGCCTGTGTGGCTGATTGTGTATTGGCACTTAGTGGTAAGCACAAATTTAAGCTTTTTCTAAAAATATGTCTTTTTACTTTATTTTATCGAAACACAAACGTTTGGATCTGATTTGGCCTTTTTATTTAATTTAAAAACTAAAAAGCTTTATTGAGGGTGGCCGCTGGACCGGGAAACTGGGAAATGACCCGGAATTCTATTAGACCGTGAAATGACCGTGAATTTATTTTTTCACAGGAAATTTTACAAATTTCTATAAAAAGGCCAAATCTGTCCAAGTTTGGTTTTAACAATTTTAAAAAAAATCAGTTGAATTTTTATCTTTTTCAATTATGATATCATTCAGTTTAAAATGCGTAATTCGAAAATCTTTCACTTACAAATTTTCCATTTTGGGTTTTAATTTTTAAGCGTACATTTTTTATTCAAAGTGTTTCTATTGGAAAGTCTAGTTAGTTAAACAAATTTAAACGCCTCATTGAACCTTTATAAACTATTTAAGATTTTAAAATAAGTTTACAATTATATATTCATAATTAAAGGCTTTTATTAAATTTCAAAAATGTTGTTTAATCTAAAAATGGAAATTTTGTAATTAAGAAAAATAACAATTCCTTAATATTTAGAAATATTTGCTCTTTTATCTAAAATCAGTAATTATAAATATAACATTCAAAACTAAACTTTGAGCGGTATAATTTTAATTGTTCTATTTGAAAAAATTGCATTCACAAGTAAAATGGTTTGATTGTTACATATAATAAATGTTGCACATCTCTAATTCCTAGAAAAAATTTCAGTAAGTTGATTTTTGCAAACAAAAAAAAACTAGATTTTAGAGAATATTTAAAAAGAGTTCCAAAATTGTCACATGAATCTGGAAGATTTTAAGAAAATATATATATTTTTTCCAAACTAAAGAAAAAAATTGAGGAAGAATTCGAATAATTTTAAAAGATGTTTACAAGTTCTAAAAAATCAAAAATACTTAAATATTTGAATAAATATAAAATAACAAGTAGATGTTTCTAAATTTTGAAATAAAATTTTGAAGCTTTTTATGAATTTTTAAACTATTTAAAATGAAAATAATTTAACGTTTAATTTAAGAAGTGTTAAGTTTATAAAAAAATGTAATCGTTCAATTTTTAATATTTCCAGCTTAAAATCGCCTTAATTGATTTGCAGCTCAGTTTTTATTACTTCAAACGGAAACAATTTTTGCCTTAAAAAGTTCAATTTTTTTAATTTCATTGACCGTGAAGAATGTTTGTGAATCGGAAAAAACACGGGAATTTTTTTATGTGATTAAAACGGCTTGGAAATTTAATACATTCATTTCAAATTTAACTATTTCGTCCGAGAATTCTACTGCTGGTTTGAAGTTTGAACTGTTTTCTTAAAATTTCATTTTATTGTTCAACATTGAACTATTTTTTTGATAATTTTATATTTCTGGTTATATATTAATTTTCTTAACAAATAAAATGGATCGTTTTAAGTTGAAGACTCAACTTTTTAATTTGTCATTGAAAAACCAAGTTCTTTTTTGGTTGAACATTCAAAAACTTGCTTGAAAGTTGAAATATTTGTTTCAAAATTCGTACTTTTTTTGCTGAAAATTAATTTTTTCCACTGAAAATTTAACTGTTTGGTTTTTGTTTGCAATTTGATATCTTTTAATTGAAAATTTAATTATTTCATTGAAAAATCCTATCGAACTACTTTGTTTGAAATTTATTTTATTAGATTGAGATTCATTTCTTTGGTTGAAAGTACTTTCTTTTTTGTGAAAAATTAATTTTTTGAAGTGGAATATTAACTATTTAGTTTTTTGTTGGAAAATGATCGTTTTAATTTGAAAATTCGACTGGAAATTTTACTATTTTGGTAGGAAATTCAAGTGTTTGGATGAAAATGATCTTTTCGGTTGAGAATTCATATTTTCGGGTTAAAAATTCAATTGTTTTCTAGATAATTTGTCTTTTTAGCTTAAAATTTCAACAACATAGACAAAAATTAATCTGTATTGTTTGAGAATTTTTCTATTTTGTTACTAAGTTGTCCTTTCATCGTTGAAATTTTATCATTTTTGGTTAAATTCAACTGTTTTAAATTTAAAGTGAAAATATTTTTTGGTTGTGTTTAAAAACTCTAATATTTGATTGAAAATTTAATTATATATTTGAAAATTGATCTATTTTTGTCAAGAATTCAAACAGTGGGTTGAAATTTGAACTTCTTTGTTAAAAATTAATTTTATTGTTTTTGTCTGAAAATGCATCGTTTTAATTTGGAGACTCAACTATCAAATTTTTCATTGGATATTCGTCTTCTTTTTTTTTTGTTGAAAACTGTACTGTTTGGTTGGAATTTGAAATAACTTGTTGAATCTTCGTTTTTTTTATTAAAAATTAATTTTGTCAACTGAAAATTTAACAATTCGGTTTTTGGATAAAATTCGATCGTTTTTACTTTAAAATTAAATTATTTGGTTAAAAATCCGTGTATTTGCTTAAAAATTCATTTCCTGTTGTTGCTGAAAATTAAGTTTTTTTTTACTGAAAATAACACTGTTCGGTTTTTGTTGAAAATTGATAATTTTTAGTTGAAAATTCAATTAATTAGTAT
>JAAAKG020054602.1:0-14188 GCA_010014905.2 Druon quercuslanigerum | reverse complement strand
CTGTTACAGGCCAATTAATTTGAAATTTTTCTGTTTTAATTTGAAATTTTTTTAGTCCGTTTATAAAAGATTCTATTTAAATTTTGTTTACAAGATTTAAGATCCTGGTCTTTGAATTTTAATAGACAGGGAAAATGAAAAACTGGTCATAATATTTTGGTTAGTAATTTCTTTTCCTTGCTGTCTATTTATTTTTATTATTTATTAAACTGTTTTCCTAAACTGGTCTTTTTGGTTTAAGATTAAAATCTTTTAGTAGAATTTATTTATTATTTATTTAGAATTTATTTTCCTTGCTGTCTATTTATTTTTATTATTCATTAAACTGTTTTCCTAAACTGGTCTTTTTGGTTTAAGATTAAAATCTTTTAGTAGAAATTTAGTCTGAAAAAGGCAGGGGTTTTGAAAGAAATCTTGGAAAAGTCAGGGAATTTCTAAATGAGGCACTTCAAATAACTGTTAAAGGCCAATAAATTTGAAATTTTTCTGTTTTAATTTGAAATTTTTTTAGTCTGTTTATAAAAGATTCTATTTAAATTTTGTTTACAAAATGTAAGATCCGGGTCTTTGAATTTTAATGGACAGGGAAAATGAAAAACTGCTCATAATATTTTGGTTAGTAATTTATTTTCCTTTCTGTCTATTTATTTTTATTATTTATTATACTGTTTTCCTAAACTGGTCTTTTTGGTTTAAGATTAAAATCTTTTAGTAGAAATTTAGTCTGAAAAAGGCAGGGGTTTTGAAAGAAATCTTGGAAAAGTCAGGGAATTTCTAAATGAGGCACTTCAAATAACTGTTAAAGGCCAATAAATTTGAAATTTTTCTGTTTTAATTTGAAATTTTTTTAGTCCGTTTATAAAAGATTCTATTTAAATTTTGTTTGCAAAATGTAAGATCCTGGTCCTTGAATTTTAATAGACAGGGAAAATGAAAAACTGATCATAATATTTTGGTTAGTAATTTCTTTTCCTTTCTGTCTATTTATTTTTATTATTTATCAAACTGTTTTCTTAAACTGGTCTTTTTGGTTTAAGATTAAAATCTTTTAGTAGAAATTTAGTTTGTTTTGCATAAAAAATAAAGTGGTTGAGGATGCAGCATTTCTAAGGATTCAACTTTTTGGTATTTTGTTGTTGTTGATAATGAATAAATTAATTTCACTACAAATTTTAATTTTCCAGCTGGAGATTAATAATTTAGCTAAAAATACATCTTTCTGGCTCAAAATTGGACAATGTAGTTCAACATTTGTTTGTTTTTGTTTTAAACTAATTTCTTAAACTGTAAATGTAACTTTCTTTTTTTGAGTATGAAGATTCAACAGTTGTATACAAAAATGTATATTTTAGCTTTAAAGTTCAACAATTTGAATGAACTTTTTTAAACACAGCCTTGCAGGAATGAAAATTCATTTTTTTTCGTTGAAAATTAAACTTTTTTCTGAAAAGTCAATTATTTCGTGAAACATTTAACTGTTTTTGGTTAGAGTTAGACCTCTTTTATTGAAAAATCTGAGGGTTTGGCTGAGAAGTCATCGTTTAAGGTTTAAAATTCAACTATTTTTTATAAAGCTTTGTCTTTTTGGATTAAAAATTGATCTTTAACTCTAGAAAAGTAATTCTTTTTTAGTAGAAATCAATAAAGAAATGTAAAAATTTGATCGGAAATTATTTTATTCCGTTTATCAGAGATTTGATATTAAAAATATTACAATTTATAAATAGTAATTTTGGATTATTCGACAAAGTGGTAGCTTTTTTGTGGAATGACATATTTTATTCCAAACTATAAAACAGATGAATCTTGTATATACTGGAGAATTGGCTAAGTCAATGGTAGTTTTTTAGTGTAGACAGTAGTTTTTTCAATTTAATTATTATATTACTGACATTGCTTTAGTACTGCTACTGGTAAAAGTGGCGGGATCTCAGTGCCAAGCTCAACATCTGGAATGCAGACAAAAGCGGGAAGACTTCAAAATGAAGCTGTTTTATATCCTTGTGCTACTGAGTCATTGCAAGATAGTCGTGTCATGTGGGCGACACTCACACCAAGAGGCACTACTCGACATTATTTGGAGGAGCATACTTATGAGACGATTGGCAATGCACCATTCCATAAGCGTACCTATGCCACAACTCCAATTGAACATGTAAAACTCAAGGCAATTTAATGAGAAATATTTGATCAGTAGTGTATCCTTAATCCCAGAAAAGATTTTTCTTTCAAATCGAGACTTATATTCAAATTTCTAACGGGTTTTAGGCTATTCACGACTCGTCCTCACACCCCTTTCGTGACTAGAATTTACACACGGTCTGGCCGCTGTGGCCCTCCGTGCTAACGAAACGCAGCCCCCACCACCAACGCACTGTTACCTCTTTAGTTTTTTTCTTGCTGGCGTAAATCTATATCCATAAAGTACACTGAAAACTGGATATGTGCACGGTTACGGTTCTGAGCTTGGACACGAATCCAGGGACTCCGAACGTAACAACCGGCAGGGCCTCAATAACGATTTCTGTTGGATTTGCAAGTTTGACGTAACCTGATGCAACTTGAACGCCGAGAACAGCCCTCCTGTTATTTGTCGTACTTGACTAAGCAGCGCCTACCCTATCAGTTTACTGAAATCCAGTCTCTAGTGTAATTGATTGATACCGAATGACAGAATGGAAAAAGGTAAATGTTGGTTTCCCCGAGTAAGGAGAAGACTAGTAAGTGACTAGATGGGTAACATTGCGCTGATGTGTTTGTGCTGCCCGCTGTCACCATGGGGGGGGGGGGGCAAACGGATCAGACTGTACGTACGATTTCATCCGGAAACAGGTGTGAGTACGAGACGAGGATCGCTCGCTGATGAGAGACTCATTCGCACAAACCCTATTTACAGTAAGAAATGTTCTTTCTTCTCAACAAACTAATTAAAGAACCAGATTTGTTGATTTTAAGAATATTTCTTTGAACCACGCACAGACTAGTCAGTAAAAAAATTAATAAACATTAAATCTTCTATTTTTTATTTTTAAGCACTGATAAAATAGGTTGTAAAACAACAAAAATCCCATGTTGTAATCCTCTTCGAGGTCCGGAACATATTATAATACAAACCGTAAAAGTTTAATATTTTGCACAGCGATTAAAAAAAATCTTTAACTGTTATGAACTATCCGTAAAATTTTTTATGCTTTTCATATAATTTAATATATTTTCAACCATTTCAGAGGTCTGAAACTTAACAAATAAAATAATTACTGTTTTCATGAATGGCTCCAAGGAAAAAGGTTGCAAAAGCACTGCAAACAGGCAGGTGATTTCAAGGATGTTTAAAGAGCTGTGTAAATTTGTAACGTTTTTAGTAATAGCAAGGAAAATACTGCCTTGTATATGAATGTCCCGAAAAATTGTAGATAGTCGCACCCCGAGTTAAGTACTGTTTTGACTCTGACCTTCGACTTTAGCGGGGTCTCTAACCATAAACAGGCAGGACCGTCTGAGCACTGACAGTGAACTACCGCAATGTGATACAGTTATCGCTACGCTATTAAAGGCACATCCTCCTTCTTCGGCGGCAAAAATATAGCGAGGTTCCTTAACTCGGGGTCCGAGTGTATTGAATATATATTCAGTAAAAAAAATAGTAAAAGTTTTAAAACCCTTTTGTAAATCTTTCGAAATAATTACTTGCGTCTCATATTAACTATGCAACTCCATATATAATACAGAATATTGTTCAATTAACATAAATTGAGATAATTTTTGATATATAAAAAATTGCAAAAGGTTTGCTAATTGAACAGGCCCGAGGGCAAACCCTTTGAAGCATTTTTTCTTACAAACTATAAATTTTTATCTTGTCACGAAAACTTTGTAATTTCGATATTCAATAGCATTTTCGAGAGATACAACTAGCACTCAAGAGTGGGGGTTATGGAGATAAACAATAACCAACACGTGATTTTACAGGAGAGCGAAAAACATTTTGTACAATTGAAATTACAATGAAAAGAAAAACAATGTGTTGTTGAATTGAAGCCGAAGTAGTTTGATTTAAAAAAATGTACTAGCACCTTACCGAAAATTTTCCGTAATAAGTAAAATCTACAGGAAATGAGATATCGTACAGAATATTTAAGAAATTTTCAAAATTTTCAACTCGAATACTCATGTCAAGTGGACCAGAGTGTTTGCGAAAAAAATGTCGACTCGGTAGAATTCGGAGAAATAGTGCATGGCCTCAAAACAACGGGTATCAGATTTTAAAACAATTTTCAATTAATTAAACCTTTTTTTGAAAAAATGATGGTCACTCCCTTAGAAATAACTTTCACTGTTAAAGGCTTGATCATTCCGGATTTTACTGATTATATTTTAGGAATGCCGGCCAACTATTTTAAGCTCAAATGAAAATTGTTTACTAGCATTTTACATATTTTAGTTTTTGGATTTTTAAGAGCAATTTTGTTTTAAACGCTGACTTTAAAAAAGATCCACCTTTATTTATGATAGTACCTTACTGAAGAAGAGAAATTTGAGATATTTTCTAGAGAAAATCATTTTAAAACATGCACATTTACACAGATTAATTGGATCTCTTAAACTTTTTTCACGTGCAAACATAATTTTGCTACTCCTATTATCCTATTATTTTATAAAATGAGTAAACGTAGGTGAAAGAAAATATATTGACTTCGATAATTGGTAGTCAATATTCATTTGAAAACATCATAATACTCTTTTTATTGATTCCAGAAAAGATAAAGATTATTTTAAACTTTTTATTGTCAAGGACAGCTCATTGCGTATTTTGAAATCGCAATTAAGAAACATCTGAGAGTATATTCTAACTATACACGCCATCTATAATGCAGGAAATTCAGATATTCAAAAGAAACTCAAATAACTTTTCCAAGTGGTCGCCCAATAAAAGTCTACACATTAAAGTATACACATATAATAATAGATGGTAGCCTCGGTGGCTAGGCGCTCGGTCTTCATTAGAATTCCGCGGTTCGATCCCTGATCTTTGAAATTTTTCCTGTATATTTTTACCGAATTTTTAGTATTTCGAATCCCAATTAAAGATCTAGGTCCCCCTTCATGCACTCGATTGCAACCTAAAATGTGCATAGTGAAGTAAAAAAGAAACCAGTGTTACATACTTAATATGTCATATATGTTACTGGCATACTGCACTAGCGTACCAAGTAAAAATAAAAATTTTTTTTTACATTCTGTGACGTTATATTTTTCCAATGCATGTTAGCCTGCTGAAGTTAAAAATGGCTTTGAAAGATTTGTATGATTTAATTGGAAAGGAAACCACGACTTTTTAAAAAATATTTCGGTTCATTGTACTTCAATTACGAAATTGATCAGGAAAAATGGCACTAATATTCGTTGCATATTCGATGATGCTTACCTTGATATCTTGATTACCTTGATATATTTTGCAGATTAAAGCTGTATTCGAAATTGTTTTTTCAAAACTAATATTTTGAAAAGTAATCAATATGACAAAATATCAATGCGAGTTTAAAGTTTTGCAGGCCAAAGTGTATTGGAAAACCCTTAAAATCAGACTACCTACACATTGGGATTTTTCAACTGTATTATATGTTTCTGAATCCTTGATGCAGATACGTTTTAATTACTTAGTGCCCTAAGGCCTTTTTTTACCACTTACAAAAATTCCGATTCTCCAAGTATTTCAACAAAATTCTAATTACAAAATATGTTTGGCCACACATTAATATTAGCCTTCAGACTTAAACTTCGTGTAGAGTAGGCCTTTTCATCAGAAAAATGTATATCTTGACAGTATATAACGTGTAGAGTTTAATGTGCAGAGTGTAGCGTGAAGATTTTATTTGTATAGACTTCAGTATTCAAGCTTTCCAATGTTCGAGTTTAGTGCGTAGAGTTAAATGTGCAGGGTTTTTGCGTGGAGACTCTAATGGGCACAGTTAATGTGTGCAGTCCTAAAAAATTCATTTATAAAATATTTTAGAGTTAAGCGTAGAGACTTGCATGTGTAGATTTAAATGTGTAGACTCGACATATCCGCTTAATGTGCAGAGTTCATACCATGTGTAAATCCGATATGTGTAGTATTGACCGGGCCACCAATTTTTCAAGCAATTCATATAAAAAAATGTTATTTTCCATGCTACTAAAAAGGTCGCCAATTTTCACAGCTCTTCGAATTTGCAGCACTTGTGTTTTTTTAAGTTTGAGCTATTAATGAAAACATTAATTATTTAAAAATTGTGAAGTTTCGAACGTCTAAAATGGTTTCAAGTCTAATAAATTATGCAAAATGGCTCGAAAACGTTACAATTATATCTTTGTAACACTACTTTCAACGAATATAATGCTTTTTATTTTTCAAACAACTTGTGGACGTACTAAAGGTTGCAAAACGTGATTAAAAATGTTTTAACCTATTTTATTCGTCCTCAAAAATTGAAAACTTTGGAACTTGATGTGAAATTTTCAGTTTCTAATTACTTCACTGACAGGCCTAATCAATTAATTCAAATAAATATGTTTCGGGTACGGATTAAAAGAGCATTGATAATTAAACGTAACTCAAAAAATTTCAAATAAAATAATTGATGTAATTTGAATAACAAATGGTTTTTTAGACGTATGCCGAACCTCCAGTCCCTTCGCCAATGCATCATAAGCCAAAAGACGACAAGGCTTTTGATAATACTGCTTTTGTAGATTACGAAGAACCTCTTTCTGTTAAAAGCGAATATTATCAGTTAGACGATGTTTTAGAACCAAATGAGTCTGGTAAGGCTTTTGCTGCTATGCCAATGTTGTCAAAAGTTAACATGAAAATGATCTTATTCAAAAATTATGAATAATATCAAAATAAAAATGATAAGTTTCTACTTTAAATTTTCAGAATTCTATGCCATGCAAAGAGGAACCCTTCGTCCACGAGTCAGTTCTCCCACCAGAATTGAGCATCCAAATTTACCACCCCTCAATCTTCAGCCTCATAAGTATGGCACTCATCGTAAAAATTCCGGAAATCAACACACGTCGGATACTTTATTGAGGAATGGCTTAACTACTTCTACATACATTCCTACCATTTAAATTTGAGCATTTTATGTTGCTTATTATTGCCGGGAATGAGATATCTTTTTGTAACTAATTTTGGAATTTTGAAACATTTCCAAAAATATTACTTAAACAGAAGGCGACTTTATATTCGAGATTAAATCTTCGTATTAAATGCCGCTTACGAAGTGGTGTATCTTTATGCGCAGTTATTAAAAGAATTACTCCTTTGTAAATTTATATATTGTTGTATGAGATATATAATTGCGATGAATAAGTAACTAAGCACTTTTTTAATTTACTAGTATATTTAATTCCATTATTTCTTTTGTTAGGCTTCACATATAGTCACTTTTAACATAATTAATATTTTTCAAAGAGAAACCAATGAGACTTTCTGAAAGTAGTAATATAATAAGTCACTTCCATGTTAATTTGATTAGTTTTTGCAAATCGACTCTTTGTTTTATTAATTTTGATATCGAGAAATACAAAAACATCTTTAAGTTTTTATGATATTTTGTTACTAGTATAGTTTAAAATCGTTAACACTTTTACATTTTAAAATATAGTGTTTCATAATGTTGCTGCATAAGACGATATCCTGCACAATGTTTTTTGTTCAATATAATCCAGTAAAGAAAAGATTTTTATTTAAATCGACTAAAGTTTGAAGAAAAAAATGGAATGCATCTTTTTGCAATTTATCTGGCTAAACTGAATGTAGGCTTAGGTAGATTTAGTATAAGAGAATCGTAATTATTTGCATACAATAGATGGTTGTTAAAGAATTATTGATTAATCATATGTTTTCTACTGATCATCAAGTATTTGCTTACTTAGTCTGCTAAATAAAATGCTATTTATAGTAAGTATGTATAGGGCATCATGCCATATATCCATGTCCATTTTCATAAATCGATCACAAAATTTAATATATTATCTGTAATCATGTTGACGTAAATAAAATCAGCCTTCTTTACTTTAGGTTTAATTATTTATTTTGGGCATTTGTATGTCTATTTATCAATGCAAAATTATTCCTAAATCAAATTTTCCTATTAGTAGAAATATTTACTAATTCGATTGTGGAACAAAATTTTGTGAGTTTTTGTAACTTTTTAGAACTTTCTACTGATTTTTCCGAGTGAGTCACGCTCACAACAATAAAAATTCTTTATTTCCAATAAAATCAATTACATTTCCCTATAAAACTCATAATATGTAAATCAAAAACTCAATACCTGAAAATAAAATTTCTTTTTTTTTTTTAATTAAAAATTGGATATTTATTTACGATTTACATCTACAAATACTTTTGCGAAAGTACACGGAAAAAAGTACAGTGTAAGATGTACAATTTCGAACAGTAAAGTAAGTACGGTTTAAAGCTCACCCACTACGAAATGAGCAGTTTTCACAGTATTGAATGCAGTGTGAATCAGTAATTCTAGAGTGGAAAAGCACTGGTACACGCTGTTTAAATTACTGCTTCACATTTTAAGGTTTCACTTACAAGTTGGTAGACGTTAAGTTTTCCTATTGTGAATGAAAAATGGTGAATTATACAGTTTAAAACTTGTAAGCTGTTCCCTTTCAGACTACGATAGGTAGTGGGATACAAAGTAGATGGTGCAGTTTGAAATAGTAATTGATATATCAATATAGAGATTGCAATATCTCCACTTTCAAACAGTCCTATTCGCTGAGCGAGATTTCTTTTGTTTTTTACAATGCTAAGTTTATTTTTATAATTACTTATTAAAAGATGTATTTAGATAATAATAAACTTCATATATGCCGTACTACGAAAAATCTTATGTAAGTGGCAGTGTTGTTTAGGTCCAATTTAACAGTTTCAGTTACCAGAAAATAGACCGTAATCACGAAGTCAGTTACGTAACTCTTTCCTTAGTACGGGAGATATTAATTATTACGGCAGAAATTAATAAATACACTTTAAGCGCTAATAAGGTAATATACAAGGGTCCCAATTATTTATCTTTATGCATAAAATCTAAAGCAGAGTAATACTCCAAATAATATTAATTTGAAAAACCTAATAATATTATATAGTTCCAAAATGCATATTTGCAATCTCTTTAAATTCGAATTAGTTAAAAAAACGGATTAAAAGGCAAATTAGTTAGTCACTATCACTAACTAGTTAACAGTAAGTGACTATTAGTCAAACTTTAGTTCAATTTCCGCTTTAGGTTATGCCATTATTGTCATTTTATAAATTTTAGACAAATTAAAAATTGAAGAATATGATGAAAGCAGAAAAATGGATAATTTTTGGGCTGAACCATTTAAAGTAAAACCACAAACGGCGTATAGTCTCATCTTAAAGCAATATTACAAAAGTTGTATTTAATAAGAGCAAAGTTACGTCCTGGTCAAATTATAATGTCAATAAAAGTTTTGAATTAAATTATATTTATTTTTAAGGATGATTCAAACTTTTTTTCTTCTAGTAATAAATTAAAGACACTCGAAAAAAAGATTCTTTGATTAAAAAAAAACTTTCTTTTAAGCGCATGCGACACAGCGAAATACCTATATTACCGACTCACTTTTTCAGTTTATTGATTATTTTTTGAACCTGAGAACTTTTTTTTTAATAAAAGATCGAGCTGAAACTTTGGGAAATGCATTAGATTACAAAAAAGTACGTTAAAGTACTTCATTAGAGGAGGAAATTTACTACAAATTATTTTCGCTTTGGCTTATCTTTTTTCCGAACCTCGAAATTTTTTGAATGTTCAAACTTTTTTTATGCATAAAATATCGGCCTTAAACTTTGAGAAATGCAAGAGCCGACAGAAAATTATGTTAAAGTACTTCATTTAGAAATGAAAGATATAAATAAAATTATTTCAACTAAATATGAACCTGCGTCGGTACAGGACTTATAACGCAGGACTCAGCTGTCAATTTCATCGGCGAAAACGCGAAGTCTGGCGGCCACTAGACGAAACTCTATAAGGTGGCTCATCGTACTCTCTTTTTATCTCTAAACGTTAGAAAAAAGGTCCATTCGACTTTTGCCACGGTATCGTAATCCCACTGCAGGACTCAATTCAAACAGCTGTCTCATTTATATGTGCTGAAATGTGGGATCCACGCTGTCAAACGTTGCTGCAAAGATATAATAATATCTTTGGTACGATGAGCCACCTTATAGTTTCGTCTAGTGGCCGCCAGGCTTCGCGTTTTCGCCGATGAAATTGACAGCTGAGTCCTGCGTTATAAGTGATGTACCAACGCAGGTTCATATTTAGCTGAAATAATTTTATTTATATCTTTTATTTCTAAATGAAAAACTTTAACGTAATTTCCTGTCGGCTCTTGCATTTCTCAAAGTTTAAGGCTGATATTTTATGTGTAAAAAAAGTTTGAACGTTCAAAAAATTTCGAGGTCCGGAAAAAAGATAAGCCAAAGCGGAAATAATTTTTAGTGAATTTCCTCCTCAAATGAAGTACTTTAACGTACTTTATTGTACTTGAATGCATTTCCCAAAGTTTCAGCTCGATCTTTTATTTAAAAAAAAAGTTCTCAGGTTCAAAAAAATATTCAATTAACTGAAAAAGTGAGTCGGTAATATAGGTATTTCGCTGTGTCGCATGCCCTTAATTAAAGAAAAATATTCATCGGCAAATCCTATAAAAAATGTCTTACAATACAAGCCGATTACAGTCCTAAAACGTGTATTATTTCGTGAATTTTTCAGCGTAAAAAAAGACAAAAATAAATGTAATATCTTCTTTTGTATCTAACAAAATAAATTTTTTGGGCTCCAATTTAAGGAAATAAAAGCGAATTTTCGACAAAAGAGTTAAATTTTTAAACAAAGAGGTAAATGTGAAAAAAATAATTTTTAACAAATTAGTTCAGCTTATAACCAAATGTTTAAACTTTCAACCAAAAAAATAAATTTTCTACGAAAAAGATTAATATTCTACCAAAAAGACGAATTTTTAAGAAAAGATATTAATTTTCATATTATGTATTCATATTATGTATGTTTCAATTTGTCTTAGAGAAAGATATTATATAAATTATATAAATCTTACTCATATTATCAAATTTGTAGAAATTGTGATGTAAGTTGTTGTCTTTAGGGTCAGGTGAATTAAAACTAAAGATTTATCAATGGATATTAATAAAATTATATCAAATTTAAATGTAAGTAATTTTATACTTTCACATCTGAGATATTAATCCAAGAATAATGCTTCCAAATGTAAAACTAAAACAACTTA
Source organism: Druon quercuslanigerum (assembly GCA_010014905.2). Lineage (NCBI taxonomy): Eukaryota > Metazoa > Arthropoda > Insecta > Hymenoptera > Cynipidae > Druon > Druon quercuslanigerum. The sequence continues at coordinate 2,842 of JAAAKG020054602.1, read as the reverse complement.
ATTAGTTTCAATTCACGTGACTCTAAAGCCAACAACTTGCATCACCAATTTCTACAAAATTTATTATTGAGGGTCAATATAATCTCACAGTGATTATAATATTATCAATCTTCCAGCACTTACAAAAATTACAAAATGTAAATGTGTACTGAAGTTTCGACACGGATATAAAGTAATAAAATCAAAGTAAATTCACATTAAATTAAATATTTATAACATTAAAAATAATCAAATGAGATATTTATAATATAGCATTTAAATGAAACATGTCAAAAAAATCGACGTTGAAGTAAGAAAATTAAATATCACTTGGGGCACCGCCAATTTTTGGCCCGGCACTGGTCGTTTCTCACAAGCGGTGAGAATTTTGCTGATTAGTATATAAGGACCATTTCGACTGATATACCCAGCGTGCAATATTATGCGTGAGGAAATTGCTTCATATGTGGTAGTGTTAAGTTAGGTTATAGATTTAGGTTTGTGTGTGTTAGAGTAAATCTCGCACTTTGATGCAGTGAGGTTCACTAATTTTTCCAAAAGTGTGAGAATTACTCTGTGGTTGCACGGAACACACCGTTACTGCACCACAGAGTAATATTTCATCACTACAGCGCGTACTTTTTCCGTATACATTGAGCATCCTGTTTTTGGTATCTCCAGAAAATTCGTCAAAATTTTGGATATTGGTAGTCGAAGCCACTAAAGAACAAATTTATTAACAGATTTTGGAAAATTGCAAATTATCATGACAAAAAGACATTTTTAGTTGATTTCTTCAAAAATTTGAGCGTATAATTTAAAAAAAGTCAAACTCTGAATCGGAATTCAAAGTTGAACAACATGAGTAAACCAGAAGGTTTTTGTGTGATCAAGTCGGTGGCAACAGATTTTAGATACATATCCCAAAAATGTTTCATATCTTAAATAGATTTCACGTATTTGCCTTAAAAAATTAAAATTAAGAAATAACATAAATATTTATATCATTTCTAAATTTAATTAAAATTTAATTAACATTTCATTAGCATTATATTAATATTTCATTAACATTCTGTTAAACTTTTAAAAACTATTTAAGATAATGAAACAAAATTGTTCAAAAATGTCGATGCTCAAATTATACGCTGTACGGGGAATCACCCATATAAATCAATCGATTCGTCTGAAGTCAAGGAATCTTTTCTATTCTTGCATCAACTTTGAGTTCTGTTAATAAAAATGGTTTTTCTAAAAAAAAACAGCTTTGAACAAATTTTTAAAATTATTAACAAAAATGCAAGTATTATTTTATCAATCCTTGTGACAGTTTTGAGATATTAGTCGTGAAAATAAGCCCTCAATATTTGATCAATTCATCTGCAATCGGTTTATGTTATCGCAAAGTTAAATTAAGAGAATGAAAAATATTTCGAAATTATCATTATTATTAAAAAGCTTTCTCTATGAAGAATATTATTAGTTAACGGTCAAACTATGTAAATACATTTCAGTTTGGTAAGAATGATTTATTAATCTTTTTACAGGACAATTTTAAAAAGTACTTTATTCATTCACTTGACTTTTAAATATTTATAAAAGAGTTTACGTGGTATTTAATGCATTTGAAAAAAGTAACATTTTATAAGTATTTAATAGCTGTAATCAATTTTTATTCATAATAGAAAGTTTCGGTAATATAAATGTGTACGGTTATAAATGAGAATGATTAACTCCAACCTTGTACGACTCTCGCTGTTGAAAAGTTTTCTATAAAGGGTTTCGCTAAAAAATGTTTTGATGGAGTTGAAAAATAAAAAAACCAGTACATTTTGTATTCAAAGTTTAATTCTTTGTCGAGTCATTTATCGTGACATTTAATATACGACTCCTTTACTTTCTACGTCCCGCGTTAAAGAGATCTATGATTCGCAGTCACCGCAAAAATCGACTTTATGCAAAATCCAAATTTTCTCTTTATAGATTCTTTAATCTTTTTAAACGTAATTTTAGCTAATAGAGTTGATTTTCGCTGCACATCATATTTTTATACTTACGTAATATATTATATATCCAACATTCAATATTCATACGTGATTACGACATAACTTTCTGTGCGCGGGTAAAATTCATTCAGGTGGGCTTGAAATAAAAATTGGTGACACACAAACTTACATATTTTATATAATAATTGTTTTATAGTCAAATCCATTTTATTTTTTCCTCGTTACTAATTATGCAAGGTGCATTTTTACTTTTTTTATTTTACTCTGCGATACGTGCCGCTATCTCAAAAAAAATGATCATCGTCATTTCTTCACAAAATGGACTTCGCTTCGTCGTACGAATATTTTACTTTTTACACCTTACTTTCTTTGGACAATATTTAAATTTTCGTATAGTAACCTTCGATTTCACTCCAGTATATATAAATATTTCATTAAGACTTTTCAAGTTATTGAACACAGGCTTCCTGATTATTTGTTTGTAAAAATTATATTTATCATCGAGCAATAGTTTGCTCGAATTATTCAGAAGTATGATTAAGCCAACAGAAAGTGAAAATCGTTTGCGATTGTCCCAGCGACTTAGATCGATTAATTATGTTTCTTGGTATATAAATTCGGCGGAAAAGCAGGACTGATGTAAATCGAAGTTAACTCTCGGAGTGAAATCGAAAAGTGTGATTGCGAACATTTTTAAATGTACTTGCGTGCGCATACGAAATACGAAATAGAGAAGGTCTAATTACCTAAACCCTGTGATAAATTCATTTCTTTAAAGTAGTTTATTTCCTTATTTCCCTTAAAGTAATACGTGTGCACGAGCGATGCACGATTTCTGGTGTCTCTTTTCAACGACTGGT